>JAEKIV010000315.1:26219-64070 GCA_016801325.1 Hypholoma fasciculare
GCCACCCCGCCTGTGACCCGGGACAAAGCACCGATTTCGGCCATATCCACTAGGCTTGTGACCCGTGACGGCCGAACTGATTAAAATGGTACAGTATTCTTTAGATATCTGTAGAAACGCCCCTTATGTATTCCCGCGCTAGCTGGCCATGCGAACTCAGATATCGATTGCCTCTTGAAACAGAAGCCCCTCCAAGATGATGGACATATCAATAAGGCAGTGGCGCGCAGCTCGAGGGTGCATTTAATGTCTGTGAAGCATTTCCACAGAATGGATCCCAGACTTTACAGCGTGAAAGACAGTGTCAATAATCAGGAAGGAATTATTACTTACCACATGGGTTTTTGCACTGTTTGCTTTTTCTAGAATTTCTGGCAAGAGTCGGTCAATACTGACTGACAAGCAACTACGTAGACATTGGAATTTGGGGACGACAACAGTGACGACTCCCCACATCCCACCGCTCAGCTTCTTGGCATCAATTCACCACCGCGCTCATACGCGCCCATACGCATCACCAAAGACCAGACCTGTCCACGTCAGCACAGCTAAATGGATGCAGGTGAAGGCGCGGTGAAAGTTGTCGAGGTAGTGCGCACATCCAAATGCGGAAGGGATGATGGGGCATGGATAGTAGCAGGAAAGGGTGCATGTATTCCATATAACGAGGGACAAACAGCTACGAGCAGTGAATACAGAGCTTCGGTGATCAACAGCAGGCGCCTGATATGAAATTCGGGCCAAAAGGAGAGTACACGCTGTGAGAAAGGACTAAACGGCGAAGGGAAATGGTGGTTGCAATGGAGCGTTGTTCACCGAAGCTGGGAAGAGAGATATGCCGCTGTTTCCATGGGATGCGCCCTGTTTTTCTTGTAACGCCAACGTGCGGGCGAGGGAATACGCTGTAGGCAAGCGCTGTGGGCGGTGCGGACGGCGGTGGGCGGCACATGAGTATAGCACTTCAAAGGCCAAACAAATAGTATCTCTTCCAACTGGTTAGTTTCCAGACGAAGCTTTTTATGACAATCACTCCACATCAAATAAAAAGGACCATTTTTTCCAAAAATGAGCGGGACAAGTGGTTGCGAAGAATCAAATTTCTGTGTAAAGCATATTTGCGACGAGATCACAATCCATACAAGTGGCAGTAGAAACTACTATTGAACCCACTCTTCTCTTTTTTTTTCTTTGCTTTTCTAGTTATACCTGGCGGCGCAGCTAATTCTCTTTATCACCCAATCCTGCTTTAAACGAGTATAAGCTAAGCGCTGACCCATTCTCCGACACCGGATTCAGATATGACTGTATTCGGAAGGCCTGAATACGAGGGTCAGTAAGTGAATCAGCTATCAATCATGATATTTACTCACCAACAAACTGAAAAAGAGAAATCAAATATAACATTAGTGAATATTTACAGATGTGAAAGGGTTTCTATCTCACAACAACAACAGCCGAACCCGTTGTGATCGTGATGTTCGGGATTCCCGAGACACTGGTCATGATGTATGTGCCTCGGCCACGATCGCTGCCAAAGCGCTGCGACGTCCCCGTCATGGTCTTGACTGCACTCGACATTTATGTGAGATATTGATTGCAAGAAAAATGATACTACGCACTAGGCTGGAGCGCGTCGGTCACGAGGAACTTCTCGTTCTTGGACGCGATGCCAACATCCAATAGGCCGCGATCTAGCTGAGCCAACCTGGCGTTGGTGGCATGCGGAGCGCGAGGAGCAGGCTCTGGATCGCCAAGGCCGAGTTGTTCCTGGAGGGTCTTGAAGAACTCCTGGACGGTGGCGGGGTCGAGGGCAATGTCCGATGCCGGCCTCGTAACGGTGAGCTTCTGGAGGATAGCGCAGGATATGTTGTGGATTTCAGAGATGTCTTTGGAGGCCATGTTGTCTGGTGAAGTGGTGTGAGCTTTGCACCGTTCCTTTTAAGCTCGTCAGCCTGTGGCTGTTCTAAAAGTTGTGATATTATTTATTATCAAGTCCACTTATTCTCACATGCTAACGGATATGGTTCCACGAGCATGAGAAACACTTCGAAAAGAATGCTGATACACCATTCTGTAAAATAGTTCCCATGTCACTACATTCATTGATTCCAACTATTCAGGGGTACTCCGGAGCTAGATGTACTATAGTGTTTACTCCGAGAGACTTCCTAAAGTTCCTTCCATTAGCACCCAAAATTAGTAATGTGATCACCCGATATTGCTTCTGTGATTGAGCGTTCACTTCATTCCCTTGTATTTATGTGCTGCAGATACGTAGTCCGATATTACAAATAGATCTCACATCCCTGATATGGATAGCGTACAGGCAAAGGTCTCGGGCAAGCTAGATTTTGCAGTGCGGTTTTACTTGATGCAGACATAAAAAGTTGTTTTACTACAGGGGGTAGAGTATTTAGGACTTAAATCGGAATGTACAGGGACGCGTGCAAGTGGCGGGTTAGTGAGAAGACTTTGGGACAATGACGTGTTTATTTCAGGAGTTCAATTGACAATTTGGGGAGAATTGAAGAATGACGGAAAGCCGTCAGACCACCCAGAGATATCTCACAAATAGGGTGCGAGGACTGACTTTGGTCCTTGGAAATATCCGTGATGGAGCTTTCCTCAGCTTTTTCAAATGCTAAACGTCTACAAGAGACCATAAGGCCGTTTTTAGCTACTTGTGTGTTCTGTTGTCGCACATTTGCACTTATATGTTCATCGCCTATTTATAGAATACATTGCCAATTTTAATTGCGTCGGGCATTGTGAGATCTTCTATCGCAACAAAGTGACGAGAGAAGAATAATTTCTGGCACTCCCTGATGCCAGAATTTTCTAATTTTAGTTTAGAGTTCAATATATTCCCATTTTGAAGTGCAGATGTGTGTACTTATAATGCACAATCCCTTCCGTCATGTGCTACTCAGACTTTTGAGATGGGGTTTATTTTTGTTTTCAGAAGGCCGCACTCTCGATGGAGTTGTATAGTGGCATGTATTCAAGACGCCAGCCACGGCCATCGATGCTATTTTTGATGCAGGTCCATATCAAAGATTTGTCAAAGACGAATAATATATTTTAAAATAAATCAACGTGAACAATATGCCCCAAAATATCTCGAGCTATCTGACAAGCTTGCTACGTGGGAAAGTGCAACTATACAGTACAAACACCAACTGCAGTGTCCCCGATTATGAAGTAGGCCCTGCGCATAGAAAGATTGACTCTTGAACCTGCACGCTCATGCATGTCCACTGCACGTCAAAAAACCAGTGTCCCGTGGCATGGGTAGGCCGGCGTGCATTGGGTTCTCAGTTCGCGTTTCAATATTCACCTGCAGTGCCAGTGAAATAAATGTGCCTGGCAGGAGCGAGCACGGGTGGAGTTGGGGAGCATGATGCGGAGATGGTAGGACTGATGGAAGCCTGCTGTCAGGCGGGCTCATTGGTGATCAGTGATCACGCGAGTTGATAGGACCATTCTGTGCTGTCTATGGACGAGACAGGATATGGTAGATGACGGGGGTACAGTACTGGTAACATACGCGTCGACGGTGATGATATAGCTATATTAAGGTTTGGTGCTGATCACCAGTGACCATTACCAAACATGAACAATGGAACAGGGAAGAACTAAGACCGGAGGGTCCATGCTTACAACCAAGTGTGTTGTGTTCTGTTAGAGGTACTGCACAGGAACCTGTTTGTGAGAAGCCTTCGGGCACATAATTATTTTAAGATCGGATGAAGGCCATTACAGCATGCAGAAGGATGGCTTTAAGTTGGCTTACAAGTTGAATGAAAGGAGTGAAGTGACTTTTGAAAAATTCGTTATGAAGCTTCCGCCCTCGTTTTCAAATGCTAGACGTACACAAGAGGCCGCAACGGTGTGTTCTGTAGTCGCGTATTTACACTTATATGTTCGTCGACTATTTATAGGATGCATTGCCAAATTTATTCGCGCCGGGCATTGTGGGACCTTCGATTTTAACAAGGTGACAGAAGAAAAATACAGCCAGGTGCTGCCTGAATCTAGGCCCAGCCAATTTTATCTTTTCAGTTTGATTGTTTCAAGTCCTACAAGATACAGAAGCCAAACAAAATTCGAAGTGAGTCCGTGGCACTTTCGTGGAACTTGAGAGGATTTATCACCTTGATCATATGAGACCTCGATCGACACACAAATATCTCCAATGTTAATGTACATCTATGAAGATCTGTTTGTGGTACAGAAGTGCGGATGCACATACTCAGAACTTTGCACAGGTCCCCCAGACCGGTACCTACCAGTGTGTTTGTGCACAACAATCTTCGAACTAGCTACATTTTTCCATCGCAAAGAACTTGTGATGTAGCTCTGCGAATTGTGGTACTTATTTTTCATGTCTATTTATCTTCAAATACTTATCCATCGCCCTTGCTCTTCTCCTGTCTCGGAAACCCCATATATAATTTGCGTCTGGAAATCAGTATGTATTTCCCTCGAGATGGAGGCTTGAAGAATTCCCAACTATTCTACATATAGCTCGCCAACATCTTTCGAATGCTCACGACAATGTCGGACTCTGACAGAGCTAAGATTAATCTAAACAGACAGGGAAGAAGCATTCATCAGACATACAGAAGAAGTTCGCCACATCATGCTCTCTTCCTCTTCGACTGGGATAAGTATAATCCCACATTTCTAGTAATGTAAGAGTGCTTATATGTCACCTTATGTAAATATACGCATGTGCCTCTTACGAATTATTATTATTGCAGGAACAGACATCTCTTAGTTCGGGCGTACAGACTTGTGATCTAAATCTTGGAGTTCTAATAACCGTACTATCGGCAATGCATCACATGTTGACCTTTCCGCGTGTATGTGCAAGAATCAGCCCCATGAATAGCAGATGGACCTGCGTGCCACTGTCCAGTGTAGACCCTTCAGGGGTGAAATTCCGTATGTTATCGCCGTTGGTGACGCACGGAGGACCAGTCACGACCAGGGTCTCAGCGACGCCAAACGGCGGTGTCGTGTTCAACATCGAAAACATGTCGGATCCTGTCGGATCGGTGCAGGCCCCGATACTAGGTAGTAGCGGAAAAGGCGTTCATATCAGATTATAGATAACGACAGGCGGGCAATGAGTAGACAGAACTTCAATTTCAAAGACTGGTGACAGTCCGTGGCCAACGGCAAGCACGAGCCGAAGTTTGAGCATGACGCAATGGCGGAGTACGGAGGGATCAAGTGGAGAACAGACGGACGCCGGTCGTGCCTTCCATTATGGTCGTGACTGAGATTGCCAGAGAAATTCTACACTGTTGCTGCGGGATGCACCCTGTTTTGCTTGTAAGATGAACATGGCAGACGAGAGACGGCGTGCTGGAGCCACAAAGCGCGAGGGTGCAGGTGGCGCTGGACGGTGTGTAGAAGGCATCAACAGAGAGAGGAACAATCATCGGTTGCCGTGGACCGGGTGCATGGAAGACGAAAGTGTAGCGGACGGTGTGTATACCAAATTCGGTATTAGAAGCAACGACGCAGAGATGATGGAGAAAATAATGCATTAGAGGCATCATAGAGGAAGAATGCATAGTGAGCAGACCATTCCTGACTTGGATAGAAGATCCACCCTGCGTAGATGGGCGAGGTCGGGAGAAGGGGAGCAGGATGCAGTGAAAGTGACTATGCTGGGTTCAGACTGTCAAGTAAAAGAAAGACCATGCGTGGATAGCGGGTAGTGATTGAGTGATGGATCATTCAGCTCAGGCATTGGCATTGTCCGTTAATCTGAGTAACACATACGGAGTGTGCATTGCAGTCAAAAAAAGGCGGAGGTGACAGAAACGTACTTACTATGGCCCGGGCCTTCTATTCCAACAGCACCACTGTCAATACATCAACGTGAAGATTCGGGGAGGTGCAGAGCACCGCTGCACTTCAAGCTTCATGTACGGTGGAGTTTGCTCGGTGGATGTTGGGTGGATGTTGCTCGGAGGAGCATCGGTGATGAATCGATGACCAGTGACCGGCGCCGTTCTGGACCGTGCACCGGTAAATCCCGCCACCCGGCACTGTATTGCCGGCGCACCTTTCCAGCAAGCGCCCATTGAGCGCGATAAAGAACAAGGAGCCACAGGAAGCTACAAGATTGTTTTCGGAAAAGTGCACATCCTATGCGAGCCAGGTGCCATTAAAATGGCGTGTCTTATTCAGGTATGTAAGACGGGCACCCATAAGGATTACCTAGCAGTAATTATCTGGCCCTTATACTGACCGCCATATTATTGTCTAATCACGTTGAGCGTGATTATTGTCAGCGACATAGCGGCGCCAGATCTCATACAGCACCGAAAGGTGTAGTATCACGATGTGCCACACTTGAAGGCTCTTCCTTTATAGCTGCATAGGCACTATCTACAAGCAGAACCATAAAACGAAAGTATACTTGGCTTTTGATTATCGATATGAACTTGGCAGTCCTACAACACTGTACAGTGGAATCACATTGTCGTCTGACACCAGGAAGTTTATATAGCGGTTTTAAATTATACTTCGGGTCTTCAGGCTTCAATCTTCAAGCTTCAAATATCAAGTTCCGAACAATGATTATTATTCACAACGTTCACATGTTATGGTTTTGGGGTTTTAATTTGGGGGAAACTAAATTTATCCCTTGAGTTTAGAGTTTAATTATTCAAAGTTCGGCGACATCCAGTGGCCAAAAAGAGAATTTGAGTCCCGAGGAACTTAGAAGTATTCATCCTCAGTGACAACCAGCGTCCTGTGACACCTACGTCGTTCTATAGAAATATCTAGAAGCTTAGAAGAGTTGGCGACGATCCGTTTCCATTTCAGAACTGTGAGTAAGCTCGCTCAGGACGTACAGGTCTCCTAGAGAGAGGTCTCCTAGAGAGTGCCGCACGATTGCTGATCTTTTTACTTGAAAAAATCCAATTACTTACGTTTTGTGGTTGTAGGCAAATGGTGATCTACATTGCTTTTCAAGTAAAACTGCCAATCAGACACGGGATTTGCCGCCGGACATTCCAGTTCCCAGATCCATTGGGTAAATCTCGCATCCAACATACGGCCCGGCTACGGGGGGGACGAAGAGCGGTTAATAGCGGAGTAGCGGAGGTGATGATTCATCGACCTTCGGGGTATGCCGTTCAAGGGTACACAGTTCACATGTATGCCATTTGCAAGGCATTGTAATTCTGCGGATGTTCCATCTTCTGGTCTTATTTCGAAATATTGGATGACCTTCCTTAAGAGAATCGCACCGGTGACAGGCGTCTTGAATGTACGTCAGTGCATAAATCCGTCAAAGGATGGGCCTGATTTCTAAAAACAGAAAGAACATGCGATACTGATGAGGCGCCACTTGAGGTAATAGGCTTATGTCTCGGTAATTTAGGGTTTTAATAATAGGCCACACTGGTTCTTGAGACTCCAAGTTTTGATGAATGGAAGGCTGAAGAAGTGGACATGCATCCGGTGACCAATCTTCGAATTTTCACGACAATACCGAGTTTTGACAGAGCTAAATTTAACATAGATCGATGATAAGGAAAGAAATACCCGGGAAAAAACTAGAATATATCACTCAGTTCTCTTTCCGTTGGCCAACTTTCTGAAAGAATACTCAGTGAATAAGTAGGCAAAGATTTGTGACCATATATTTCTGTTCTACTCCCTGAAGCCGCGTTATCTACTTGTGATAATCAGACAATGCAGAAGAATGTATATTGATTCAGAATTTATGTGGTATCAGAAGAACGAACCCTATCCGCGTTTTTTGCACCATGCCGTACACTTTAATCTTCGACAAGAAAACTGCACCAATGCAGCGGTTTCCCCCAGCCACTACATAAAGGTGGTGCCCGCAGACCCGAACTAGTCACTAGTCAGTATCCACCCTCGTCTCAACTATTTGAAGTGTTTTACAGTGCGTTGTTTTCCTTCCTCTTCTCACATTTTATTGACACCATTAAACAGAGAAATGGCGCCTACTACAGCTCTTAGCCGCTACGGTGGATGGCTCCCGAAAAACCCCAAGATCCATAAAGCTTTCTTCGACGAACGTATCAAGTTGGCCAGAAATAGGAGGCAAAGGAATGCAGCTCACGAGCCTGCTGTAGCGGCATTCGCGAAAGCGATCAACGACGACCCGACCATGACATTTTTATTCAACAACATTTTCCTCCAAGTCTCCCCAATGAACCAAGTGCGTTTCTGAATTTATTTATCGCTCGGCCTTTAACTGACATTTATTATCATCATTACTTCGACTGGATTCAATAGATTGCTGACTTTGAGGAGCTTTTGAACTTGATGGACGGCATTATCGTCGCGGCTCCGAGGTTCCAGGTCGCAGCGGGCGCGGAGGGCGAACCCATCGGCGTTCCAATGTATCTCCTGTTCGACCTCCTTAGCAACACGGATGCAGGTCACGACTTATTCCGCATGCCCGCGTTCAACATTGCGTTGAAGAACGTGCTGGACACTTGGGGCGATTACCTAAAGACCAACGACTCCAACAACACCCTGACCGACAAAATCGACGGCTGGTTTGGGAAGCTCGGCCTTGCAAGCCTCGAAGCCGACGATCGTGGTGATTTTAACGCAACCTACGTCACCCCAGACCCCAACGCCGTCAACCGCGGTTACGCCTCCTGGGACATTTTCTTCACTCGCGAAGTCCAGAGCTCCGCCCGTCCCGTCCAGGCCGCCGAGGACAAGTCTCTCATCCATAGCGCATGCGAATCCACCGTCTACCGTATTGCGCGCGCCGTTAAGGCACACGACCAGTTCTGGCTCAAGGCCCAATCCTACTCCCTCTACGACATGCTCAGCATCGGCACAAACCACAGTTACGTGGATTCGTTTGTCGGCGGCACAGTCTACCAGGCGTTCCTCAGCCCCCAGGACTACCACCGCTGGCGCAGCCCCGTCGACGGCGTCATCGAAAAGGCTGTCATTGTTCCAGGGAGTTACTACGCTGTCATTCCCGACGACGGCGCACCGGCGGACGACCCCGATCTCCCGGAGCACGACCCGCGCGGTGCCCTGATTCGTTCCCAAGCGTGGCTCACGATCACCGCTGTACGCGCTTTGATCTTCATCCGCGCCGCTAACCCGACTATCGGACTCATGTGCTTCATTGGCGTTGGCATGGCGGAGGTGTCGACGTGCACGCTAAGCGTCGCCGACGGCCAGACAGTCAGCACGGGCGATGAGCTGGGGATGTTCCACTTCGGCGGCTCGTCTCACGCCTTGGTCTTCGGCCCCCAGGCCAATGTCACATTCGCCGACAATGTCGTCGTCGACCAACATCTTTGGGTCAATTCCATCATCGCTCAAGTTTCGCCTGCTGTGAGGAGCGCTTAAACAAGTCAATAGTGGTAGTAGTGTACGATATTCAGCGAGCTTGCCTTACTCTTTTGTTGTCAAATGCCCAGTGAAATTCATGTACGTCCTTATAAACAGAGCGCGCGAGTGAGACGGTGGCGAGATCGTGTGTGGAGTTCACAACTTTGCGAGCTCCCATATTGTCGTTGCGTGGGACAGACACCGCGCGATACGATCCAATAATGCCAGGCATTCATAAGCACATGAGAGAGCTGCAAGGTCATATGTCGAAAATCAGAGATATAGGCACAGATGGGGTAGCATTGACGTCGCTATGTGTAGGCACAGACGAGGAGCGGCAGCGTGTTTCAGGATAGGGAAGGTACGCAGAGCGCGAAAAGTCATGAATATTGAAGCCCAATTCTGATATCAGCAGATAAAAACACCCGAGAGTTCAAGCGTACTGCCAGCCACGCAAGAACGTAAGAGACAACAGCGTTTACTCAGACGTTCTCGAGGAAGCAAGGGAAGAGAGGGACGGGGAACACAGCTCAAGCGGGAAGCCATCACGAGTACTTGAGCGGAATTAGAGACTAGGGAAGGTCTGGTGAAATGGAGCTGGGAGATGAGGAATCACGGCAGATAGCAGAGGAAAAAGTCAAGTGCGACCTATGTAGCGGAGGAGAATGTTAACCGACATCGGCAGAGCTCTCAGTCGCGGACGACGTGGGCAACGGAGGGAGTAAGACGAGGCGATGGTGTATATCACATCCAGGCAAGAAGCACTATGCGCGCGAAAAATATGAAGCAGACGTCAGGGATGCGCGCCGGGCAACAACTGGAGCGCAGCGCTTGATCCTATTTCGTTGAGAATTCAGCGAGCAAGTGCGATTTGACCATACGGAGCGGGGTGAAGTTATTGAGCACGGCACCTATAGCAGAAGATCACGAAACAGCGTTCAGTAAGTTCATAATTAGACGAGCTGAGCAGCGTAGGGAGACATGACGAACTGCTATGGCCGACACCTGGACGATCAAACTTCTTGGATCAAACCTGCGTACTATATAGCCCTAGCACGCCGAAAGTGCACTGAATGAGAGAGGCTTGGAATGGTATTGTGGAAGGAGGAAAACGACGACTGCATATATTGCGAACTTGGGTTGTAAGTTCGAATCAATTTTCCGCTCTTGTCCTGCTGGCAGTAGCCAAACTTGCACAATTACCGGTCCGCGCTTCTCCGACGCTGGCAACACTGGAAACATTATCGGCACCCTTGTCCGTCAGAGTCTAGTGAATATTGGGTATACAGCCTACTTTAAAAAAACAAAAATTCTCTAGAGCCTCGACAGAACTGGAATACATTTTTTTTTTTCGCAAATCATTAGATTGTCGGTAGACGAGTAATTTTAAATTACCAGAGTAAGTACCAATTACTATATAATTCTAGGGCCGAAGTTCGACCCTATCTGTGCTACCAGCTCTCCATCATGGGATACAAGAGGGAAAAAATCCGCGGCAGAGGGCAAAAATGACGGAAACGAAGACAGATGGATGGCCAGGCTGTCGTGAAAATGATAATTTCTCGAAGAGGACATTCAACAAGACCACGACCAGTACGGTATGTAAGCATGGCGACCTGCGAGAGAAATCAGAATGCTCAGTACGGCCGGCGAAGGGGTAGATTACAGAGGAAGGAGGAAGAGAAGGATGTACGAGAAGCGCAACCATGACAGGAGAAAGGATACTGGATCAATATCCACGGAATGGCTGGACGACTCACCGTAAGATGCCTCCGGTGTAGATATCAAGTTGAACAACCAAAAGTAAGGTTGAGAGGTACAGGTGACGCGGGGAAGGGGGTATGATCGATGTGGGGCTGAAATATCCCGCTATTAGCGCGGCGATGGGCGAGATGTAGATTCCTCATATTCGCAGGGAGAAGGTACAACCAAAAGGCATCTAGCGGGAGCGGCAAGAAGCGATCGATTGGAAGGCGAAGTCTGTATGTAGACAGCTAGAAGCACGGAGAAAGCCGCGCATGCATTACATGAAGCACTTGGGGAGAGTGTGAGTACAGAAATAAAGGAGACAGAAGGAATACCGTTACCCAGTCGTTAGCTATTCCGACCGTAACGCGCGAAGCTCGCGCGGTGAGCGTATTCTCCAGACCCAAGTGTCAACAAGAACCGAATGTAGCATGGTATTCGCACTGCAGGCAAGCTCTGTGGCGATTATGGGAGCGAGAATGGCGAAATGATGAAGGAAGCTGGGATCCGGGAGTTTGCTGTCGGTGGCTGGTGGAAGTCAGAACGACAGCACGTTCGGCAATATCCGGCGTCTGTGTGGCGTCGGCAAATAAAGCAAAATCAAGATGCCGGGCAGCTGCTCGAGCACGCTCAGGCGTTGTAGGAGGACTGTAATATCAAGGACGGTACGGAGTACTTTTATTTCCACTTGAAATGTGCTTATACGCCCTACTTCATGCCCCCTTCAATATGATCCCGCCACCCAAATTTATTATCCCGACAAAGTGTCATTGCAGGAACGGCGAGAACTTGAGGGCCGCGACATCAAGCTTGGAAGTCGATATTTTTGTTGACACTGGCATTTAAAAATTGAGGCGGGAGCTTAGAAAAGTGTCGTAATTATGAATGAGAATGGCGACACTTTTAGAGTAGTAACATGCCGTAACTTCAGTCCCTTGTCACGGGCAACCAGATTTTTGCGTGCATTCGCGTGCATCATGCACGCGAGTGCGCGCTAATGCACGCTAATGCACGCTAATGTCACATTATGTCACAGCCCATCAATCGGTCCTGGTGGGCCTTCAAGAGCGCGCAATATCTGCACCAGCTACCTGTGTCTCTTTATACTATTATATACTGACAGTGAAGTATTACTATGACCCATATAAATTATTTTGGTAGTGTATAAGTCAGTACAAGGATTGAAATTTAGCCAAAGTTTACCATTTCATGCTTTCGAGGACTGAGTTCGAGGACCCTCCCATGGAATATGCGCCTATCTATCTATCTGAACATTATTTTTATAAAGCATTGAGTCTATTGTACATTATGGTATTATAATTAATCACAACTGCGAGCAGTGAGGCATGAGTCAAGTCTCCACCACCTTGGCAGATCGTGTGAATTTGACTGATGCACCGCGCTGCTCAAGCTAATTCTTTACACAGGCCACCCCCCTGGAACCAGTATTATGTAGAATTGTATGCAGATGTACTTATATACATATACAATGCATTTGAAGTTAAATTATGAGCATCCAGATATCTGGGAGCTGTAGAATCATATGTCTTTGAGAGAAAGTAAATGTCACACAAATGTCACGCGCGCGCCACTGCACGCGACTGCACGCGACTGCACGCAAAGTGCACGCGACTGCACGCGACTGCACGCGAGGTGTACACATCTGCACGCGAGGTGCACGCTGATGCACGCAACTGCACGCTACAATGTACAAGTGCACGCTGGTGCACACAAGGGCATATAACAGTGTTTAACAGAGAGTTATAGATTTCTAGCCCATTTCTAGCCATAATGATCGACTGGGAGATCAATATGGCCTCGGCATTCTGCGTGCGCCGCTGCGCGATTGCAATTTTGCAAATACCGCTCGTTCTACTCACTTGCCTTATATCTGAAGTTAATGTCCACATTGTAAAGATGCATGTAAGTACATTGAATTCATTTTTACTCTTCTGTAAACATGACACTAAGAAAGAAATTCCTAGGGGTTTTTAAGTCACCTTGTGAAGTATTTTTTACCTGACGCTGCAGGGGGTGAGGTTGTCACGCATTACGATGCTCAAAGTAAGCTGTCAACCATTGACTCAAAAGAAACTTAGTTATCTTGTTTGTAGAGAATATTGTTGGTTACACTCACACAAAATATGGACAATCCGTGTCTAGTCCACCAAAACCAAGATTGGCACCTGTTCGCAGTCCAATGGATGCCCATACTGCTTTCCGTAAGCTGTAAATCTATTCTCTTGCTATTATTATGTAACCGAGTGGAATTTAGAAACGTCTACAAATATCTCAATGCCGTCTGGGCCGTACTATACAAGGACGGCTGACGGCCAATTTGTCTCAGCTGCTATTGCACACGGCGCCGGGTCTATTCTAGTTCCCAATAATGAACCAGCCAAATCGCAACTTGCACAGCCTCCCACCGCGAAGGAACCTTTCAAATGGGACGGTTGGCCGGACGGGTTTTTCACACACGATTTCTCTATGGAAGAAGTGGAAATGACCGATACATTACGGGTTCAATGGGTGATGAAAACCAACGGTGGATATCGCGGTGGAGATACCAATGCCAATTCATGGAAGGATGGCAAGAAATCGGTCAGGAAGTGCCTTGGAGTTATTCAGTGCGTGAACGAGGGCTGTAAAATTGTACGAAGGACTCCTACCACTCCAGTTGCTCTCAAAAACATGGTGAAAGACTCATGCAAATGTGGCTCTCAAGTACGCCAAGTAAAGTGCCAGGCTTCCGCGACTCTCTACAACTGGAAACATGGTATTCACTATGAAAATGAAGGTTACCACTCACATCCTCGACCATCACATATCCTCCATCTCCTCCCAGACGAAAAAAACCGTTTCCAAGACATTGTTAAGCAACATCCAAACGCAAAACCGCTGGAACTACTTGTGGGGCCAACTGAGCTCGGTGGTCCTGGAAAATCTGTCGCTGATATTTCACCTGTCTTGTGTAATGCTGATCGTATCAGCAAAGAGCGAGAGAAGGTCAAGAAGATGACCTATGCTCACGGAGGAGATGGCTTCCTTGCTTCGTTCGCCGCATTTGATCGTGAGCACGCTGGATTCAAAATCTTCTCGATCATCGGTGATGTCACTGTCATCTGTCTGCAGTCACCCTTAATGCGAAAGCAGCTTGTCAAGGACGACCTCCTGCCACCTGGACGAGAACATCAATGGAATGGTGAATGACGCTGCTCACGGCTGGTGGCGAGATAAAAACGCACTTCTTATGGTTACATCAACATACTGCCCTGAGCTTTTCTGCTGGGTTCCCGGTGTTCTCTCTTACACAAACGGTGCTAGCGCTGAACATTTCAAGCACCACTTTCTTGCAGTATTTAATAGTATTGCAGATGAAGCCCTTTCTCGCTCAATTGAAGTTACAGACCGTCTTTTTGCAGGAGTACGTCACCTACATCTTTGCTTCAGTTCGAAATTTGACTGTTAATCATTTTCTACACTTACTAGATGATGGACTTTAGTGAAGCTGAGCGCCTAGGGTTTACCAACGCCTTTGTGGAATTCTGGTTATCGAGACCAGGAAACACACGGTCAACAGGCGAGCTCCGAGCGGCAGGTCAAAATCTTCTCAAGGGCTGTCAAGAGCATTTTCGTGCTGGAGTCACAAGAGTCAGTCGAATCAGTGCAGCTGTCAGTCCCGAGAAGGCAAGTTTCTTCACAGCGCGTGCCCTTGCTTTATTAGATGCTCCAGATAGCATAGAATTTGCATCTCGTGCCGCTCTGATTGTTCACGAGTATCCGAAACTCAAGTCATGGATGGAGTGGTGGACCCGCCCAGTTCATGCAGCAATGCTATTTTCTTCAGAACGTCAAATGGATCTAGAAATTTGGGAAAGTCTACCGGACACTAACAATGCTGAAGAGGCTATGCATTGGAAGCTTTACTGCGCATGCGGACGAAACCATGATTTCCTGGAAGGGATGGTCTCACTATATGCAGTGGCCGAATATTATCAACGGCTATACACAGCAACGCAAGGTAAGTGTTTGATTATAGCCCCAGTGCATAATGTAATATCTCTTACAGTGGGTATTCCTATTCGTTACGGCCAAGCTGAGAAGTGGAAAGTAATGCAAAAGGCAATTGGCCGAACAAAACCATCCCGCGCTTGTGATACAGCTACAAAAAAACGTAAACGTAATGATGGTCGCGCACCGGACACAAGTAAAGAAATCCTCAAACGACCTACCAAACGACGCAAAATTACCAATGATGGCCGACCTCCCGATACAATCAAAGCACTACTATTGAAGAAAAGAAAATCTACAAAGAAGTCAACATTATTCAAGAAGCGACGAGCGAAGAGAAAAGCAGAGAGCGTACCATCATTGACTTCATCAGAAGAATCAGAATCAGGTTCCTCCTCTGATTCCGACCATACTGTACCCTACGCATTGACCGAGTCCAGCAATTCAGACGTTGGTCGCATGTAGCCTGTCAGCGTAAAGGACGGGCGCACCACTTGAAGGAAACAGATACATTCATCTGTGATTTCTGCGACTTAACTTCCAACACCGCATTTTCCGCCATGTTTCGTGAAAGCCTTAATCAAACGTAAGCCTGACTTGAAGAGGTAAGACAATAGATTTAACTGACCTTTAAATGCAGAAAATACGAGGAACTCACAGCCTTGATGAAGAAGCCCCTGCATGAGCGCTTAATGTATGTTATTAACTGTATATGAACCATGTATATCTACTGACATAACTCACCTGTTAGACGAGGGTGTGGAGCTCTTGCTAGATGGGGTGAATACTGGTACCCTGTCCGCCTGATCCAAAAAACTAGCCATGATTCTTGGCGGGTTAAATGGTGGAGATATTGCACATTCACCGGCACTGACACAGGTCCAGGGACAATAACAATAGTGAAGCTGTGTGAGTCTGACCTCGTTGACTGCCTCTGGCAGGACCGCATGGAGAGACGGAAAATCAAGGTAAGAACACGGATAATTGAGTCAGAAACTAGCTGGAGCTCACTTTACTATTCAGCTTGGGTGTTGGACACATCCCCACGACATTCAGACATCTGACGACATTTTATCCAACCCGTCACTTGTTCCATTTACCAGTGAGGTGGACGAAGTTTTGCAACCAGCAGCAATTCCCTTGAGAATGCTCTTGATTGATCCTGAGAAGACCGGTCGATATAAGATACCAGCAAAAGCATGGCTGCGCAAAAAAAAGAAATCACTCACCAAAACACCCATTCCCTTCACATCAAGTCTCACAGTAGAACAACGAGCTATGATAGCAAACTGGTTCGAAGAAAAAATCGGCGAGGGTGACAAAATGGTGCGACGGCACTGGATGGGATTCGTACCGATTGCCCATGCCCATACAGTGTTTTTGGCTAATCAACTGAAGACTCGAGGAGGCGCAAAAACAGTTGGCTTGACACAGAGCCAGTTGTTAGACAAGGCATGGGAGGTTCAAACTTTCAGCGCACAACAGGACCTATTTCTCGACGTTGATATAGAGCGCGAATGCCTCGTGTCATTCGAAGAGTTGCTGTTTGAACGATCATCCAAGGCAGGTGTAGCAGGAAATTGCCAATGGGGACTGGATGCTGGTGAGCATCAGAGTGGATGGGACCCATACATAGGACTTCCTTCAACCTGGAATCATGAAGACAGAGATGACAGCGAAGGAGAAATCGAGGTGAGACTGTCATCCGCTTTCTTCTCGCCCGCGGACCTCCGGACTGATCGAGTGATTGACAGCCCGGACCTGATTTCGTGGGAGTCGAACACCTCGAAAAACATCTCATGCTTGTTATGGACGCCTCCCTCAAGCGTAGAAAAGAAAAAGAAGGGATGAAGTCGACCCAGTGAAGTAAATATAGTTATTTTATTTACTTAGACGGAGCAAAGACGTACTAGTGGGCAATATCCATCAAGTCAAGTTCACACGGCCCGGGTGCCGTGTCACCGTCTCGAAACTAGATTCCAATTCATGTTATATCTCATCCCACACCAACCAAATTACTCAGTATATATCACACAGATTGACGAGGGTGTATATAGATTAAATTACAGTAGATATTACGTACTGTTGGGACTTAATAGTCGACGTATACCACTGTGCGCACTGTGCGCGCTAATGCACGCTAATGCACGCCACGTGCACGCTGATGCACGCTGATGCGCGCTAATGCACGCGAGTGCACGCGAATGCACGCAAAAAAACCGGTGCCCCCTTGTCACTCTTCAAGCTTCAAGTCGGCGGCGCGCTAAACCATTGGCTGGCCTACGCGAGCCTTCGGAGACCTGAGTCACACCCTGAGACTACAGGTCACGGGCCACAAGTGCAAACTTACTCTGAGTCAGCTGAAAATATTTCGTCGGCAGAATTTTGGCGCCGTTTGTAGCTGGCGGACGTGGGGGTGCGGGAGGGCGCCAGTGGCGCAGCATCTTCTATACAATGCTTCACACGATAATTTTAGGATAGTTTCCTACAATGCCAGAGGCTCGGCTAGTAACCGTACTCGACGGTATCTCCATGCCGCACGCATGCCACCTTACACAGAATCTCTCGGTTTTAACATGGACCTCTCAAATCATCAGTGTTAGAAGGGTTATTGTCCTCATGATTATTGAGAATGTACCCCGAACTCCACTAAAACGAAGGCGAACGTTGAAATCTATTGATACCTTTACGCAAGGACCGCGTATTTAAAGTCTATAATTACAACACTTGCGTGGAATTCACATGCATCATGGGCGATCGCGGAATAAATGGCCCGGGGATGATGTCTCTACACTGGTTGTGTCATTTTGGGCTGTGCAACAAAGATGTATTTTCGTAAATACGGCCCAAGGCCTGAGGGGGAAATACAAGTACATCTACGAGACTGTCACTGAAATTCAGCCCAACCAGCCGTGAAAAGTTTCTCAGTTGCCTGTTGAGCCAGTACCACTATAATTGTGCACACACTCCTCGCAACTAGCAGGAATACAGTGTGCAAGATCTCTGATAGCTACCAGCCATGTAATGTGCACAATCCTTGTAACGACACAGCCTCATACGTTACACCAGCTTCACCGTCGCGGCGCGCCACGGCAGGACCACGGCACCAGGAAAGAATCTGGTTGGATACATTTTTTGCCAGTTAACAAGGATATGTGCACAGTAATGGTAGCAGCAGGTGGCCTGTTAATAAATGATCAGTGTTCTGTTTCGGAAATAATGCGCGTGGTCAAGTGGGTCACCTGTAGGGAAGTCAAATTTGGCAATAACGTCAACATTCACGCGGGGCCTATTGATCGCCTGGGCTTCGATGAGTTTCTCGGCTGAGAATGTGACGAGGAGCTCAGGCGCGGGGAGCGGCAAATGTTCGACCTCTGATACAATCTTGTACTGTGCGCTGGCAAAGAATGGATGGGACGTTTCACCCGGAGCAAGCTTTACTGGGGCAGGGCGAATGGGTTGTGCAGTGATAATAACGGTGGTAGGGCCGTTATTCTTGACTTGGAAGCTGGCTAATGGGTGCATATGATGAATATGAGATCTGTGAAGAGAGTAGGCCCACTACGTGAAGACTCAAGTACTCACTAGGCATGTTTCAAAGATAATGAAGTTCTTGGACTATTCAAAGCAACAACTAATGGTCAGTACTATTTTTCTGTAGACAACGGAGGGGGTCATACATGTGTACAGGAGATTGAGAAATCTGAACGTAAGAAAGCGATGTTGGAGGTTCCTTTATAGTTTATAGGTGAGCAAGGATTTTCATTTTCTAGATCCGCAAGCTTTCAAAATTTATTCTTGTAACATGTTAGAATTCGGGAATGCGCTACAAGACGGTAGCGCTCTGACTCCGATTTTGGGGTCCCTTTCTCGCTTCCTAATTTGCTAATTAACACCCATGAAGCGCCACTGTGCTGTGTCATACTTCAAAATAAAGCTGTATTGCGCAATAGTTACTCACAGAGGTGACAAACCAATTTATAAATTTGTGAGACTTGTCTCGGTCATCAGAAGACAACGGACACTACTATGGCATGGAACCCAGGGCTGAGCCTATCATTTCAACACGAGCGAGCGGTTGTAAACTTTAATAGAACCTAACGTAGTAGCCACTGCGACAGTCTCAGCACGCAATACGCATGTGATCGTGCAATACCCAGCTTCGATGTCAAGAATCTCGGTGCCACTAATTTTATTTCCAGGAGAGTTAGGTCTCAATCCAAAGCTTCTTGTAAGGTAATCAGAACTTCATTAAAGGGCCGGGTCGTGCTTGAAAATATTTATCTCTCTTCACCTTGCTTAGAAAATCCTATGAATACATATGTACAAACACGCACACACATAAAGCACGGGTTTTTTCAAGCGCAGTTACGAGTGGTCAGTGCTTTGAAAATTAGGATATAATTCCCTTGATAAAATTTCCAATTCCTTACAATCCGAACTTGAGAAATATACCTACGTACTGTCATTATTCCTGCTGTCCCTAGATTTATTTTCGAAACGGAAATTGATCAGTTTGGCAGCGCGTGGACGCCGCTTCTCACATGTCCGTCAACGGCGGGCGTCCTGGACGTACGTGAGTGTCTACATGTTACGTTACTTGTTCATGTATAGCGCCTCGTGTCACCTTTAACGCGGATAGCCACGAATTCCCATAAGGCTGACAATAGCGTGCGGAGCCGTATAGTGACTTTATACCCGCCCTGCACCCTTCATGGCTTGCGATCGTGCTGCTCTCCTGTACTTCTTCTTACTTGGAAACTGAGAGATTACCAGAACTCAAGTGCTATTTTTATGCGTACAAAACTGGAGAACAGGAGGGCCAATGTGCTTGAATTGATGGGTTACAATGGAGGCATTCTGCTGTCGTATTCACGCTGTAGAAAAGTCGTACCGAATTTCGGTTGTAAATGCGTGTCTGGTGACAATTAAGTGTTTACAATCGAAGCTGGAATAGGGCAGTAAACCTCATGATAGTTAAATATTTACGAGATCCTAAAACATCCTAATACCAGAACTGATGGAAATCACTCGAGGCATTGTACAACGAAAATGATATTTCTTGAATCGGGCCTGAGTCGGCCTAGGGGACAAGTACAAGCACATCGACAGAAATACCGAACACATTGAGCCTAACCATATATGGAACTACGCCTCCCTAGTTGGCACCTGTACCTTAATGGTGAGTGCGTTATTTCAGGCACGACCGCGAAAGAAATCACCTTTAGGGAAGTCAAAGTTAGAAATAAGGTCAACGTTCACGCGGGGCCTGTTTATCGCTTTGGCTTCGAAGATCTCCTCTGCGGAAAACGTGACAAAGATTTGAGGCGCAGGGAATGGCAAGTGATCGAATTCTGCTTGGATCCTGTACTGCGCGCTGGTAGTGAAGGGAGGAGACGTTTCACCGGGAAGAACCTTCACTTCAGTTGGGGGCAGGAGTTGCAAGGTGACAAACACGGTGTTATCACCATTGTTCTTGACTTGAAAGCTGGCTGCACAATATGTAGTTATGTTAGAGATATGTGACGATAAACTGAGTACGTCTAATCACTCACTAGGCATGGTTTAAAGACGACGAAGTTCTGGAGCCACGAATAACAATCAGGACTTTATATATGACATGAAAAAGAGGAAGGTGTACCTGTTTACTAGAGACTGAATAATCTGGAGGAAAGAGATAACGGCGCAGCTGCATTTATAGTTTTCGAGTGGAGCAAGCCTTTCTAGCATTCATACATTTTGTTGTACACGGATCAGATCAACTTGAACATGCCGATATGCACTTGGGGCTCTCGTAACGTTCTTTCTAATTATAAAATCCAAGTTCTAGATGCTAGTTTACACTCCCTAAATCTGCTGACATCCGTGCAGCGCCGCCCGACGGGACATTGTATCAGAACATAGTCGAATTGCGCAATATATCAAGAACCCAATATATATTAACAAGTCCGTGCATCTTTAAATCTTCAAAATAAACAGAAAGTCCTGTAACCTAGTGTAGCACTGCTCTGTGAATCATTCAACGTGATCAAGTGGACTTGAAGTTGGAATGCCGTCGAAACTTGAAAGGTAGAAAATAAAATGATTTACCGGAATAGCTTTAACTAGCATGTGAATACTTCGACCCACGTTTGCATGTCATCTTTTGCAGGTTCGACAGAATCCTAGAGCAACTAATTTTATCTCGTAAATTTGGGGTTCAACCCAGAGGCCCACGTCAGATGACCAGGAATATTTTGAGGTATTAGTGGCACTTGAAAATACTCGTCTCCTGTCATGTCGTCACATATTATTGGTTCATCCACACTAATACATATGAGAAAAAACGTCCGGCTACTCAGGAAATTCCTATGAATACATAGGTGCAAATATGCGAATACACAATGCACAGGTTTCCCAAAGCGCCCTTGCGGGTCACTGGTCGCCACCGGCGCCTAGTGTCTGAACTTCGGCGGCATATTCTCATGTATGTTAATTTAAATCTTGGTCATACCTCGCGGTCAAGTTGTGTTAGATATCTTTGTAGGCTGACCATTCCTGCTGTCGTTCAATATATTTTTAAAACAGACATCCGACACTGTGGGTATTATCGTGCGCTGCTTCTCATGGACCGCTATTAACGGGCGTCTGGAAGCACATCAGTACATTTTACAGGTTATTCTTGAACTATCCCATTTGAAAATTCGGATTGTCAGGACCCGCTCGTAAGCCTGTGGTTTGGGGGCATGTGTACATACATATATCTATTTGGGATCTTTGTTTAGGAGAGCCTGGTACTTATATTGATGCAGCACAGAAGTAAAATCATAATGGAAGCTCGATGAGTGTTCAATCACAGGACTTATTGATTGAACTTCGAGGCTCGCAACAATCCGAGATGTTGATCTGATGATAATCCTGTTATAGACTCAATTTTGCAGGTGGTAGAGCGTGATATGGGCAATTATTTTTACTGATTTTCATCATTTGTTGTGGCGCAGATCTGAGAAGAATGGGTGCTGGTTTTTCAGTGTGCAGCGGGCAAGCAGCGGACGTGCACGTCGGCGCGACGATGAGCATCATCGGCAGAGTGTGAACCGACTCCCGAGTCCCGATGCGTGGGACAGTTGCTTAAACCTTCGCCGGCAGTCGCCGGCGGCCACTGCTGGCGGTCTCCTTCCTCCGAGTCAGTGCTCCAGCCACATCACATTGAATTTCCCCCTCCATCATGCATCATGCATCATGTCTAACCTCGCAATTTCACTTGCCTGACCCCGCAAACGTGCGATGTTCGGTCTCCGGAAACGGCGCGCAAAGGGTTGTGCGGGGACCCACCCAATACTTGCCTACCTCCTCAGGAGCGCTTTCCAACAACGCGCTCGCAGCTCCAAGTCCCCGATGATGCGCACTTTCATAGGCCTCTCCCTCGCCTCTGAGGCTCTTTGCTCTGTGGTCACCGGTATGTTGCTCCGTGGAAGTCGGACGCTCGTTCCTTGAATCCTTCCACTGTTCCTGTTGGACGTATCAATCCTACTCTCTCCGTCTCCGCCACCACGCCACCCTGCGTCGCGTCATTCGATATATCATACGTTATTGAGCACTGTACTCTGTGGCAATGTCAAAGTAGTCCCACATCGACCTATTCCTCCAAATTCTTCTCAACGGCGCTATACTTCTCACCTGTGGACGCCTGGTTCGCACCGTCGCCACTTCACGGTCGTTACTCGCACATGTCGGTGTCTGCTTGTTTTCCTGCCCAGTCGAGGAATACGTCTCCTCGAGTCCATTTGTGTTTACACCAATATGTACGTTTCTCTCCCTCTCCGCAGCACATCTTTCATTGCCCTTCCTTGGATACACTTTGCAGTCATTTCTTCTCTGCTGTATTGTCACCTCTCCTTAGGCCGTTTATCCTCAACAATGGCATTTAACAGGCGATTATTGATCATTCCGCCCCAGCGCAGTCTTCACCAAACGTCTCATTCGCCGCCGCAAGAGTCGTCCTTCCAATTCCAAACGACCACCTCCTACCTTTCTGGCATTTAAAACCTCTTCCCAAGCTGCTTCCGTCGCTCTGAAACTTTCACCAAAAGTCCCCGTGCTGCTTACCTGCATCGGAAAGTTGTCACTGCGATCTTTGCATCGTATCTGAGGACTCCCCCCTTAAACGTAGGCTCATCGCGGGAATGGTACGTCATGGTGCTCTTGACATTGCCACGGCATCGCTTTACTAGCCATGGCTCACTCCCTCCTCAGAAGCCTCTACCGGTACCCCCCCATGGTCAATTCGCGCGCGACCTTCGCGGTGTCTCTACTCACATCGCACTTGGCCCACCCGAAGATTTCACAAACTAGGCTTTCTTCTACCGCTATACTCTATACTTGCGCTGACGTTGATGAGCTCGCGGTTCTGTTGCTGGAGCCCCTATCCTCTCGTCGCGGCTGTTTTGTCATGTTAAAATTCCATAAAGCGTGCCTGCATACATATATAACCACCACACAGTACCTGTACCTATTGAACCATCCCTCTCCTGAGTAAACACCATTTACCAACGCCTTTTCTCCCTTCGGCAACTTCTACGTTCACCTCGATACCTCCCGCGCTTTCGTTTGTTGCACTTGTCTTCTGTTAGTGTCCCAGGACGCCTCTTAGTGTACGGGCATTGCGTCCACGTATCTAGTTGTCCCCATATATCGTCTCAGTCTACCACCCGGCGCGATTACTGGTCCGATACAACCCTCGAACTATGGGTTTCTGATTGATGTAAAGATAATGATCAACTAGTATCACTCTTAGAGTCTGTAAAGTACAACTGATGGACATAAATTGATCAAATTACACCTTTTGGCAAACTAAAATTCTGCTTTTGCTTCGCTCGCAAGAAAATTTTATGATTGGCGTGTCATTGCAAGCAGCATAACGGCCCATCATCTTCCGCTTTGGGCTGTCCAGGTTTGTCTCTGGGGCCATAGACAGTATGAACTAATGGTGCTCGGGTGGTCGAATATCTGGATGTGCATGAGAAAATAAATTGCAGTACATAGAATTTGCAGGACGTACCCGGCATGCTCCAAAGTAGGCATCGCATCCTCGTCGACGTCCTTGTTAATCTCCTCGACTGTATTGGAATCCGAATCACGCTTGTCTGCGGAGCTGTTGACTTCATCCTCTTTCTCGGAATCAGCCCGAATGAAGTCGACATGTGCGTCTGATCCTGGGCCTGATCCATTGGTATATCCGTCGAATGAACCTTCATTGCTGCCTGGAAAGACTTCGACATTAAATGCCTGAGTTACTCTTCCACTTTGATCCATGCTCCCTCCGCCAATATTGGATGCCTGAGTCACTCCTCTCCCCACCTGCCCTATCCTCCCGACTCTTAAATTTTCTGACTTCCTCCCAACGCTGGTAAGGTGCCGATAGATTTGGTATAAAAGTGTCCAGACCATTTACGTGAGTTATGAGATACAAATAATCGGCGTGATTAAGACGGAGTGTTTGTAGAATGTCTTGATTGAAAACAATGCAGCAGAAACATAGTAATGTCAATCAATGAGGTTGAAAAAGGGGTATGAAGCGGCCACCTACTAATAAACAGCGGCGAAAATCAAGCCACAGATGTAGAGAAGGCAGGTATAAGACTTGTTGATGTAAGCTTATTGTCCTTATTGTTGCTGTGAGCTGAGAGTTAAAGAAACAACAAGACACTATTCTCAATGGAAAAGAGGTGAGAGAGGGTGTAAGTAGGTAAACTGTGCAAGTCGTCACGTATGTCAAAGCATTGGTGATGATTATCGTGTCCAAAAAAAGGTCGAAGCTAATAGTGAGGAAGCGATGAAGGCGTGGTACCGTCGGGACTCTCACCCCCCGAGGTCTCGGGAATCTACGTAACGGTACAGCTAACTAAGTATATCCGTACTAGAATAGGCCATGATGAGGTTGTCCCCATCTGTGATCTACTGGCATACCAAACCCAAAATGAATCAATTCCGCTGCAAATTTACCAGGGCCATAAGAGAAATGTTACTGATATACTGTTGGGAATCCTCCGTGCGCACAGCGGCGACGATCAAGTAATCACAACAAAATGAAATGAAACCAAAACGCGTAGAAGCCCGATGGGCGCCTAAATTTAACCACGTCACAAGTCGGTGCGTTGTTGTCGGTCGCTAAGCGCACTGCGTAAACGACTGCCCGGAATATTTTTATGTGAGGTGTGCAACATAGCGGTGTTGTGAAACGAGATAGAATCTGGTAGAATGCTCAAGAAACGTGTAACGGCGTCGGCGCATGCCGCAATGCGTTAGCGAGTTGTGGGAAAGCATCGGGAGGCGCGGGAATCAGTGGCTGCGTTGGATTTTGTTGGCAACGAGAGCGCGGTGCACTTTTATTGGCGAGAGTTAATGAATTTTTTTTTAGAAAAAATTACAGAGCAATTTATTCGAGCTTTATAGTACAAGACTAACATAGCGACGAGATTCAGAACCATTACATTATAAAATAAGCTTTTTACCGGCACGAGCGATGAGGCGAAAACATTTCCTTGCGTGCGCACAATATCCAGTCAGAATATAAACTGACAATTAATATCCTGAAGTTGGTGAAGATCCTTAGTTGATTAAGGGGAAAAAATTGTTGCAACATTTAACACACAATCTTATGGGATGATCCTAGTTGCGGCTGCTGACTATATCCCGGTTGCAGTATATTCCTGTGACATTGAAGGGAAATGATTAGCCGATGGTAATTTATATCTTGTTCTTTCGAAAAACACCTCAGACTGTTAAGAAGTTCTTGATACGTCTGTTCAGGTCTCGATTCTTACAGAATTTCTGTAAATAAGTATCCACCATCACAGACGGAATAAAACACAGACTCAAGGAGGTAATGAACGCCTGCAGAGCAAGCGGCAAAGATCAGCTCGACATCTTTAAATAATTAGAGAGAAAATATGTACATGACTCATGGCACCAATAGGAAGTCCGTCATGGATGGTATCCGCACTTGTCTGGTTATCCAGACAACTCGACCACGATATCTAAGCATGATAGTATGAGCTGCCGACTCCATAACGGGGAAATATGTTTTTGACTCACAACGTTAGCATTAAGATCGGATTTCTTCTCCCAGTCTTTAGCACTGACACGCACTTCTTCCAGCCTTGCGTATGACGAGTTCTGGAGGAAACGTGTCAACAACGGGCATCGTAGAGCTTTCCCGGTACATTGAACCATGTACGGCAAATCTATACCGAAGTTCCTACGTAAATAGTCTGTGTTTGTAGAGAAGGGTGAGTACGTACCAAGAACGGTGCCGGAGTGACACGCCTTTCATGTTCTGAGTGTTTGAAGATTGAGAGGCATGAGGACGAAATAAACTCACGTCGAATAAGGCCTAAGTAGAATAATTATCATCGCCAGCAAAGTGGCAGGATATACATGGGATAGCTCACCGTCAATCGACACCCCCTAGGCAAGCCTTTCACCTACAATGCAAGCTTTCTTATGCACAAGTTCCAGCCAGCATCGAGGACGGCGACGTACCATAATATCATGCAATTCCTAGCATGGTGTCAGGAAATTAGTAATCCGAATGACTAAACAGATACACACATCGTCAACAATGTGTCCTGCGGTTGTGAAATCTACTGGACAGATTACTAAATAATACAGAAAAGAGATTAATCAAGCAGAACTCGAAGGAGAGAGAAGAAAAATATGACGAGCGATATTCGCAGTTTACCTTCGTCTATCCCGTCCATTTCATCTCCATCCAAGTCTAACGTATGCCACCCATGTCCGGAATCTGCCAGAGAGAAAGAAGGATATGAGACAGGGAAATTCACAGCCAGGCCAAATATAGCCTCGACAGTATGACAAAATCAAAAAAAAGGTGTGCAGTCGACATCTGTTGTAAGGGACGTTCTTGAATTCTCGCGACGCAGTCGGAAGCACCTAGAAGCGAGTGAGAGAGATGTCGATGAGAGCTCACAGTGGAAAAATAACGAGTCATCGTGGCCCGCGTCCCTGACTAACCAGTGCATGGCTTGTAGCATATTCCTCCTCGTCGGCTGCAAGCAGAGATTAGTCGCACTGTCGGCAAGCAGTACGATATCGCTGGATTGATAACCGCCGTGATCTATGTAAAAAGCGCGGTAAGTGCGAACTCCGTCCGCGCTATAAAAAACAAAGAACACCAATTAAGAAGCGACGAACGTTCTCCGCGTCGTTAATGCATCCCCGTAGCTCGTGTGGCTGTCCCACGTAGTTTATGCCGATCTGCACGTCAAGTGTCAGTGAAACTGCCGCTGTGAACGCGTAGCGGTACTTACGCACAGTGCTTTACGCCTGCCTGGGCGCACCAAGTTGGGGAAGATAGGATTGCACGGCTCCTGCACATAGCCATGCGTGTGGTAGCTATGGGCCGCGTGGCTTCTAGAAGAATACGAACGGAACGCGGGGATGGCTGGCTTTGAGGATGTGCGGCGCCACGGACTCTCGCATGGCCTAGTCATTCGAAGGGGCACTGCGAGTGGATAGTTGGGTGACCTGAGTAGTCATGGTCAATATTTGAAGCGTAATATAGATAAATTCAGTCATCGGGAGATAGACGCACGCAAAGTGCAGAGACCTCCTTGGAGCTGAATCGGATAATTTTCTTCTATATTGTTGTTTCATTTTGGCACTGCGGAGATTGTACATCGAATTGGTTGAGTTGTCAGTCAGAGGAGGAGGGAAAGAGATTGCTGAGTGACGGTGTGAATTTGTTCCAGGAGCCACCGAATGGTTTAGAGTTGTGGAATGAGTGCTCGAGGCGGGCAGTCTGCTCTGACCCGTGTGAGTGCTGCGTCCGTCATCTGTAGATTTCTTAACCTCTTTTTTTAGGTATTTCTCACCTGATAATTAGTGATAAACAGTATTCGTTCGGTGCTAGACACTTCATCGTCCTTCGACCTTTGCGAAATAAAACGATTCAGAAAAACAGCTTGTAGAAATAGAAAGAGGTAATGTCTTACGAATCGCTGGAAGTGCCATTAGACACAACCTTGGATACCCTTTTCCTCGCTCTTACAGGTGATGATACCAGCTCAGATTACATAAAATATCCAAGTCCGATCGAGAATAGTGTATATGTATGGCACATTGTGCCTGATGGACCCGGATACAACGAAATCAACGGATATAATGCCACAGTTTGATTTTATCGGTAATTTCTACTCTGGCGCCCAATGAAGCTCCTGCGAGTCTCGCGTCATTTCAGACAATACATACATACATACTACATAAAGATAATAGAATTTGATCAGCGTCTCCTGTAGACACCGTTTCAATGCAAGGCAATCACACACAAATGCACTTTGCTGCCCGCTCCGCGCGGATATGAAGACGAATTTATTCGCAGAGAAAACGCACACCCCATATTACGCTATTGCAGGTTCTACACGGATGAAGCGGAAATGAATGTCATATCGTGGTGCCAGTGGTAGATTCAATAAACCGGTGATCAATAATGGCTTCTCTGGCTTCTACTGAGAATCTTGACCTGCTCTTATCTCTGTATTTTTGGACCAAATGCTTCGGGGGCTTCCGGTTCGCTCGTTGAATCCGCTCATTGATGTTGCCTTGATGGCGCAAGAAGCGCCAAAGCCGCAGCGCAGCCTCGGAAGAATGCGGACCGTAGCGTGTGATAGCCTGAATCAGCCGGCATATGCCACCCGCTGCGTCCGACACTGGCTGCTTTCAATACTTTCACAATAATAGAGTACGCTAGGCTCCATTACGCTGCATTGAATTTCAGACAGGGATGGGTCATGTTGATCATGTTCCTAGTGACCCCGGATGTACCATGTTCAGCGTGAAGCTTTGACTCCCCGCTATTCGCCTTTTCGAAGTTCAAACTGCGCCTTCGAGTCTCCCATCTGGACGTGAATTGTGCTATGCAACAGGGAATGGAGCTTGTCTCGTCCTGTAGAACGGCTTTCAAGTCACACTCCCGAATTCCCAACGCCACCATAACGTCCGATTGCTCATTCTACCAGGGACACACCCACTACTATTTGTCCCTTTACCAAGCGGTTAGTTTCTCAGGCGTATTATGAGATGTTCGCTGATCTTCCTGCAGCTTGAACACGAGCCGACTTCCCCGTCTCTAGGCTGCGCCGTCTCGTCAGTATTCAGCTGATGACGGTGCCACGGTTGTTTCGCTGTCGACATTTCCTCTCCACGACACGACGGCCTTGCTCACGCCATGAACACTCTTTCTGTCTTCGCCGCGCCTTGCAAACGCCTCCTCGCGCCGCTCCTACACAGAACTATACACAGTCGACTCCATCGCATTCAATGGCCGCTTCTACCCGACCTCTCTTCGTCCAAAACCGATCGACAACGTCCATATCTATGCCTCTCCCTGAAGCTTTACCATTACCGCTCGCCATCGCGATAACATGAGAACTTTTCGCCAGCACCCCGTGCGCTATGTCAGTCAACATCCGCAACGGAGCATACGCACATCCCTCTCCGCTTCTACCGCGGCTGGCTCATGTTGGGTTCATATGTGCGCCAGCGTATCCGCGAAACCCTGGTGATCAATCATAAACTCTGGTTCTCAACCTCGTCCCGCATGCACCACCCTTCGCAACTCCTGCGTCCTCCCGCTCCGCGTTCTGACACTGATCTGCACCGCTATTGGTGTACATGCACAGGCCGGCATGCGCAAATCCGACGATCTGCGCTGTCAGCTCGGTCGTCTTGCCTGAAAACGCCATACGCCTTCGCTTTTAGTTCTATTGGCACTGTTCTTCGACACACCAATCACGCGGGCGCTGCACGCAGAACAGCCTTAACCGTTGCGCCGAGCATCTAAGTACACGATTACGGGTAATACCGGCATACCCACTGGCCGCCCTCGTATGGGCCCTGCCATTGTGCTATTCATTTTCTCGCCCGTTGTAGGTAAGCCCGATTTCACTCTCGCACAAGAGAACCTCTGCTGATATTCACACGGTTTAGGCGAGTGAGGTTGTTTCATTCACCATAGCGTCGTTTTGCCGTCTTCGCGCAGCAGTCCCTCAAAAGCAGGCGTCCACCATGAGACGAAGCGTGGTCCTTTGTCGGCGGCGCGGCTGGAGGCGAAACAGTGGTAGGCGAAGTATCCTTTTCATTTGAGGCCCCAACGAGCAGCCGAGCGCTCGTTCCGGGGGTGTCGTTCATTTGGGCTTAGATATGACATGCACGTCTCTCATGGTCTTTTCGGTATATTATTGCCGACCGCCTTGGCATCTAGTCTACAGCTATTTTATGTCTGCTCGTCTTTCTCGTGAGCTGCCCGGTGTTTCCGTGTGGGGAGAAAATATAGGATCACCGAACTTCCCTTGACGTGAACCTATCGCCGCGCTGGGCTATTCATCACTTATCGTGTGCTCTTCCATACGCCACTTCATTTGGGATACATGTTCTCACTTCTATCGAACGCTTACTATACAATCCATCCATTACATCCATCTACAATTAAGTATTATCGATTTATCGCGATCGGGGGCGACGACAGGCTGCGATCAGCGCCGAATATTGGGTCCACATATGTATTCACAGATCTGGGAAAAGAGGGCACCTGCCATACTTATTGACAGTATATAAATATTGCCTTCCTTATTGGACACATTTTCTCAATAGGCCACTCATGGCAAATCCGATAGAGACGGATGAGCGCTAAGGTGGGCGGTAAAGCTGACATCTTACCCGTGTTTGCTTTCGACCGGCACGGATAAAGGCCAGCAGGCGGTTGCGGCCTGAAGAACACACCCGCGTAATAAACCATCCTCACATCCTTTAATATTTTGGTGCACTTCTCTGTTTACAAAATTTATTCCACCATGATTCGATATGCCACGGGAAAGGTTGAAGACGTTGGAAACAATAATTCAGGGATAATCGGAGACAATGCCACAGTAGTATGTTGCACCTCCTTATCCTCCTTCCATGTACTGACGTGAAAAGGGAACGCTGAATGCTGGAAGGTCGACCACATATGGAAACACTTATAACGGCATGGTTGGCCAATTCAATGACAGGCTCATGCTCATACCAGCGTATTGCATTTTTGCAGGAGATGATAACACTGGGACGGTGGTTCATGGCGATAATTATAACGGTACCTTCAACAGTGGAATAACTGGAGGGCGGAACAATTCAAATAACCTCTACAATAATGATTTGCGTGCGGAGCGTGGTAGGTACTTAGCAGTCAACTTGGATATACAACATAATGATTTGTTGAGCAGACCAGGAACCATCCACACTTATGGAAGAAGAAAGGACTCTTGAAGAGATCGAGGAAGGTAAAAAGAAATTGGCCGAAAAGGAAGCCAAGAAAGAACGGATGAAGCAGTTGGAAGACGAGCTTAAGCAGATTAAGCTCGAACTCGGAGAGGAGTGAGGCTACGACACCCCATATCCAACCTGTGTACGATGATCAATGAATGGAAATTTAAAAGTGAAATAAATGGGAAATGACTCGAGTACTACGGTCAAGTGGCACACAGCACTTGTCTGCGGCAGCTGTGAAGGACCGGGCACGGGGCCGTCCGCCGGCGAGAGTGAGATCCCGCGCGAGCATAGGTAGCATTTGCGGGAGTGAGAACGGAAACCTTGGAGGCTTCCGCATAGAGCTAAGAGAACGTGACAGGCACAGATAACTCAGGCACAGTGCTAATTAATGAACAGCGTGCGGATTGTCCCCTGGAAATGATGCTGAATGTTTAAACTTAAGAAATAGTAATGTGCAGTGAGTACAGATTGCAATGAGATAAGTGCGCGGGAGCTTCCATTTAACAACGGGCTTGTCGAAGAACTCGTGGCACCTCAGAATATGGCGCTAATCTATGGCGCTTTGCGTAGGAACGACGCGAACGGCGTGCATTTCACAACAACGTCCGCTTGCAACGCCAATCGCCCTGGAAGTCTCGGAGTACTTCCCCCACTAATCTCTGTTCAAGGTGTGCTCTGTTGCGTTCATCGGCCAACAAAAATCACATGGCACGCGTGTGCCCTGCGCGGATGCGTCGCGACGACGATGTTAACAAGTACAGCGCTCGAGCATTGACCTAAACAACGGACAGAGACGCACCTCGACTTAAGCTAAGCTACAGGGATTGAATATGAGTATGGTCTAATGGCTGAATTTCTTATCACAAACCACTTCTTCTAAATTGCTACTGCGAGTCTTAGTATGTTCCTATACATTTAACCTGAGTCTTGCCAATGCAGCAAGGTTTATGCCGCCACCGGCGGCATGTTTCTAGCAATTTGTGCGAGCATGTGGAGAACATGGCGGATCGGCGGATTGCATGAACATTCAACCGTGTGTCAGCAGTCCTCCCAGGCTCATACCTCCCGCTCTGCGCGTATCGAGTCTCAAGCTTGCAAGGTCAATGAGATACAATTTTTACGCAGCGCCCACAGACGACCGAGACAAGGAGAAAAAGAAAACATTGTATTAATTGACTCTTGTTCGACTGGATTTTCTGAACCTAATACAGCTACGGGCAGCTACGGTCCGCTATAGGATTTAAAAGGGGGCAGGCTTCGGACCGAACTCAATCCTCTCCGAGCTGAGCCTCCAATTCCCTCAGCTCGTCCTCCATCTTTTGCAGACGCTCGCGCTCCTTCTTCTCAGCTATTTTTTCACGCGCCTTATTGAGTCGTTCATTCAACTCAATTTCTCTGGCAGACAATTTCGGGACATCTGCAAAAATCAGGCTCAGGGTCTCATCTAGAAACGCCTCCCGCTTACCTGATCCCAGAGTGTGAGCATTATTATTATTGATCTGGTTTGAGTTTCCTCTTCCGCCGACCACGCTATGGGTAATGGTCCCGCTAAATTTGTCCCCCTGGTCCACAGGACTGCTGTAATTATTGCCTGATTCCAGTCATCGTAAATAACGCAGTAATCAGGGAAACGGCTAAGGTTATTACCATCTATGTGCTGGCGTACACTGTTGTTATTGTGCGAGGCGCTGGAGACGGTTTTGGAAAAATTGTGGGAAGCCACAGCACCACCACACTCTCCGCCTTCACCATTAGCCCGCATAGCCGGGTGAGTAAACAGTCAACGAAGACTGTAGGGACACTGGTGTACTCACCAATTTCAGAGTTTGTCAGACTTTGATTCATTGTATTTCTGTGGATAATTGTAGTCGGTGTAGTTAACGTGGGGCACCCTCTTCCTTATATTCGGTCCGGTCCAAGTGCTATGATGCCATAAATGCTAGGTCAACCAGGCTTCTAATTTTGGGATATGCGAGGTCATCGGACGCCAGGAGAATAAAAGGTCCGGACAAGGTTGAATCGCCTCTATATGTATGAGCAGAGCTCCTTCATAAAACGAAAAGAAACTTGTCCCGAGTCAAAGTTTAAAGTGTAATTCTATTTAATCATCACATATCTACATTGAAGGCTGTTTTTTGTAAATTATGGTTAGCCCGATCAGCGACTCCCCAGAAAGAGGAAGTGACATAAAAGTGATCTACATTAGTGCTGGGCCTTTTTTTTTCTCCGAGCATATTGCATACTTGTTTCCCAGGATACTTATGTATTATCAATCATATCTCCGGATAACCTGCTCTCACCCCGTTCACCAACGCAGACAGTGCGCACGCTTACTCAATCGACAATTGCCTCTCTTGCGTGTATACGGAGGTCTCCACGATCTCTTACTCGTGTTTTCCTCCTGGCGCTTACACTCATCGTACATCTTCCCACGGACTTAAGCTGAGCATCGCACTGAATCGCCCCCCGCGCCTCCACAGCTGCCCACGGATTCAAGCCGTCGTGCGTCTAAAGCGGACAGGTATGGTCATCTTCGTTTTCCCATAAAGCCGCGTACTCTCAAACACTCAGTGGCGAGCATTGGCAGTGCCGGTGTGCATCGTGCCCGCAGGCCACTCCCCGCTGTTTTGCAGGAATATCCGTGGTGCGTCGCATGCTAGGCCGGGAGGCGTAGATGAGGAGATGGAGGAAAGCGGGTATGTACGCAATCTTCAGCGTGTCTGCTGGTGTGTTGTTGTCGGTGTACGCGGGCGGTTCTTGGGGATGTCAGCTTGTCTGCGAAGTTCCCGGCGAGAAGCTATATTGTGTATATTCTTTGCGGTGACATGTATCACCGAAAACCTGCCACCGGTATTGCGAATACAATAGCGTGACTACTTCGAAGTAGTATTCTAAGATCGAGATGCCCACAAAGAATCTTCTCCCCGTGATGCTTCTTGTCGCGGTTTCGGTTTCCGAATGAAGATACTATAAACTAATACTATTTGAAGTGTGTCGATGATGTGCGGAGCGAGGCGACGAAAAATATGCGTTGGGGTACACGCGTGGAGGCGCGCAAGAGGCGCATGGCGAGAGGACGTGCTTGATGCCAGTCATCAAAATGTTCGCACGCCTTCGTCAACAACGATGACGAAGAATTCAACATTGCCGGTGGCGACTCGAGAAGAAGCGAATCCAGATTCTCTCACCAATCCCGGAGCACAGTCCTCGTCGCCTCCACCACCGATCCCGCCGACCGACGCACCCGCTGGCCCCGCATACTTGGACATCACCCATCGCCCAATAAGAGCTGCGTAGCGCACGCCCCATTCTCTAGGCCATCCCGAACTTCTCCGGAACAAGACATACGCTTCGCTGGGTTCTCTGACCTCACTCAATTCACGGCGCTTCTCACGCGGCGTGCTATCGCGCCGGTGCCTCAAGCCTCATCGACATCCGCTGCAGGACCATCTCGGTCCGGTTGCGCGGCCTGCGACGCGTACACGTACAAATGGTCGCGTCATCTCGCTTGCGCGTGGTCCATGATCCGTCTATACGAGTCAGAGGCGCTCAAGAGCACACCTCCAGTGACCACCATCAGACGCAGAGGGCCTTTCATTAGGAACACCGCCCGCACCCGTTATCACTGCCATTTTAAGAGAAGGGTTCCGGCTGCAGCCTTGACTCTCCCCCGGCGCCCACGACGCAAGACGGAAAGTAAGTAATAATTTCAATCAGACACAGGTAAAAACAGACAAAATTTTACAATGTAATTTCCCATCCCACTTGTAATACTCCACCTTCTTGGTAATAAGAAATCGCACAAGGTTTTTCTTGGTCAGAAATGAAGCGCCCTTTTTCCAAGTCTTCAAATTTGTACTTTTGAGATCCCCTTTTGTCCTTCGTTACCCCCAACGGAGGAGGTACACCTGGTTGTCCGTCCACTGGGATGGTAGTAACAAAGCCATGAGAAAATGCACAAAGGTAGATATTGTCTCTACCAATCATAATTGAACCCTCTTCTACATCTGGGGTCGCGATCCTGAAATGTGTTCTGTGGCTTGTGGAAGCAACAATTATCTCTTCGTTGGGATCATAGTACCAACACTGCCTCTCATTTCTTTTGGAACGAATTAAAAACCTGGGTGAAGACCAACTCAAGTCAGTAACATGCTGTGAATATGGGACGTTCAAGAAAGGCACCCACCACCCTCCGCTTGTATGATCAACAATGATTTGTGTGGGGATGATAGTTGGATTTGGGACATTCTGGTTGTTCGTGAGCGAGAAGAACATCTTGCCTTTGAATTTTTCAGATATTCTAGTGATGGAATTGTCCGAGAAGAAATTCCCAATGTCCCATTTCGAAGAATCATGTGTATAGAATTGTGGTGTTATGCGTTTGACGGTATCTCGGAGGTGATTGATCCCGGATGTGCGCTCAATTGTCGAAACTGCGCGCCACCATTCATCTGCAATGTTGCGACTGGCAAAAGTTATGATGTATCGATGTTGGTTGCTGTCGGTTATCTGATATAGACCTCTGAATTTGAGTAAATTGCCATTGAAATGAACCAAATGATCGCGTACAGAGATCATGTATGCGTAGAATGCTCCTTCAGATGGACTAACTAATCCGTGTCGTCCTAGGATTTAAATCAGTGTGATTTCTCAAGTTTGAGAAGAGTAGCCTCACCTGGAGGATAGTTATTTATCTCGCCCTGTATTTTTATGGGAATGTGTCAGTAGTCCCCGATAGTCATAGAACGCAAACAAAGCACCAACAATGTTCGGGTGATCTCCTATTATTCCACTATTGTTGTTATATGCATTTTTAATGGTGGAAGATTCGTGTGTGTTGAAGGAATCGCTGATGGTCGTTCTTGAGATGTTATTAGAGTTGTTATTATAGTTATAGTGTGGCATTATAAGAGGTGTATACCGGACAAAAATTGCAGGTAAATTTCGGAGCGGAGAGAACTGTCCAAGGTCAACTAGAGGACCGTACTTGTATCTTAGTTTATAAACATTTACTGGGAAACGCCCGTCGTCAACGTAGTACTGTCATCCAAGATACGACCTAGTCTATACAAGAGATCCGGGTATTATTTAAACGAGTCAAAAAGATTCAATTCTGTCTACATAATTTTTTTAAAGGCTATACGGTCTAGGGCTGTAAGTGACCACCGGTATTCACGCAAGATATCCCTTCATTTTCAATAGCTGTTATGAGAAGATCGTTGACCATTGATCTGGTTTGAGGCCAAGGAGTTGGCTTGTTATACGTATATTTATCATTCGCACATACTAAACTAAGTTCATTGACTAGCACAGCGCAGACGCCCTGACGCACGTCTGGGATGCACCCTACCCAAAGAAGCACAACGCAGCGGCGATTCGGAGTAAGAGTATGGCCAATACAAATAGCACGATGGTGTAAAACTATTAAAAGAGTCAGGCTATCGCCGAGTCGGATTTCCCATTGCGAATTTCTCATTGAACACCTTGTCTTCAATTCTCTATTAGTACTACCCACATTGATGTTTTATCTGCATGTCTGATCTAATCATGGAAACTGTATTAGTTGCTCCTGTGTGATCAAGAAGACTGCTCAAAAATAAAGAGCTGTAAGATCCGCAGACACCACGAGATGGATAGTACAACACCGGTCAGATATTCTCGACTACTATTTATAAAATCTGATTTCGCTGTGGACGCTCAGGCACAACAATTGCACACCACGAAAAATTAACGCAATTGAAATTATCGACATGGGATTCCCAAAATACACTGAAACCGTACCTAAAGCGAGGGTGAGCTGGAGCTCAGAAGCGGGAAGCTCTGCTATAGTGACAGTGACACCCCTCCGAAGATGGGCCCACATAGCATACCTTGTCAACGGCATTGCACCGCTGACACCAATTAATTTGATATCACTTCTCCAAAGTTATTGATGGATATTGCAATATCAGAAAGGACAGCCTTTGTACATATGCATCTTCCCACACAGTCGTGCGTAAATGGGGAACAGAGGCGGGCGCTTAAGTTGACATCGACCTCAACCCTCGGATGTAAGGACAATGGGAAACAATGAGCCGAATCCGTAGCCCCCTGTTCGATCCTGATCCGCTTTTGAATAATGGCCTAGGCGCAAAGCACAAGCAAGGCAGTGCGTACTGATGTGGTATTGTGCATTCCACCCTTCTCATTGCCTTCGCTTATTGCCCTAACGTGGGGAGCGCTGACTGTGTTAAAGTCGGAGCTAAGTACAGTGTACCGGCGTTCCTTCGGACAGGCTAAGCACATTCAGGTATTACAACGGCCAGACACAATGTTATCTATTCTGATTTGGCAGCCCTCTCCATGAGTATCTTATCTATTATAATACCACTTTTTTAGAGTTAAGGAGGTAGTGAATCTGGGTAATTTTGATATTTAAGAAAC
>JAEKIV010000316.1:0-37812 GCA_016801325.1 Hypholoma fasciculare
AGTAGCGTTGTGTGTGGCAGGTAGATGGCACCAGCGGCCTTGCGCTGACCAGGTTCCCGATATAGACTGTACGGCGGCATTTCCCGCCGTACAGCCCTCAGCCAAACAGCCCCAAGCTTTGACACGGAAAACTTGCTGTGACGTAGTCCTAGCTATGAATAGACATACTTCAAATTATTAGCAGGACGTATTCAGTCGCTCGCTACATTGAACCATGTCTATGCTTAAGCTCTTAGTTAATCTCCAACTCCACCCAACTCTAAAGGATATTTCTCTCAACGGTGTTTTTGCTTTTGTGCGCATAGCATCCCGCCTTAAGCGAGAAATCCTCCAGGCACAGCCTTTGTGCGAGAGCGATGAGAAGCAACCACCGAGTGTCCTTCCAATCAGCATCTCTATATTCCTTGGGCAATGCTTTGATATTTCTCCAGAGACTCTCGGCGACTTCTGGAATATAATCAAAGAGCATGTATGGGATAGTCCGGTGATATCTTTAGAGCCAAATGATTACTGTTTATTCAAAGAGCATGGCTGGGCGCTTGGTTTGAGTTGAGTTATTCGACACATAAGTTCTTATGTTGGCGTGTCAGTAACCAGATTAATTTAGCTGCTATATCATTTTACCCACCCAACTACAGTTGCATTAATCCTGATTGTGCAAACGTCAACGTTTTGAAAAAGGAGTACCAGCAAAAGGCAGTTGTTTTCACGCAACCTTTGGAATTCAACCAGCGTGGAATGTTCACACATACTGTCCAGGTAGTTAATTTATTCTGTTCTATCTATATGAGGATTCAATAACGTATAATTGTCAGGATGTAAAACGTCCTACTTTAACAATTTTCAAGTCACCAATAATATACGAAAATATCATCCTGGACTACCAACTTATATTCAAGTTGGTGAGCACCAATATATTGAAAGTGCGTTAATCTGCCGGTGGCGTATGGATATGCTGTTTGGATGGTGAGTTTAAGATATTCAACTCCGGGTAATACTATGTACTATACTAAGCACTTCACTAATTACCAGGTTTTCTGCGTCGAATATGAGTCGCGAGTACGAAGCAGCATTGACGGATCACACCTATTTTGATTCTACCGCCCTGGATATTGTCCGGATTTCGAAGGTCCTTTGACCTTGACACTATTCAAGCAATTCATGCATTGATTAGGTCCATTTAAAGTGGGCCTTGAAGGCATTTGAGAATGCTCACAGACAGAAAATATGCGAGAGGAGAATATACTACAGGTCAACTAGAGGACAGAACTTAGAGAGAGAACACGATAAATTATTTGTTCAATTTACGTTGAGGCGATAGTTTTCCCAAAAAGGTAGTACGGCGGCAAATTCCGCCGTACTGATCGCCGTACAGTCAGCGCCGTACTTTCTGAATCCCGGACTTTCTGGGAATTTGTCAAGAATTTGTATGTAATAAATACTTTTTACTTACAGGTCTGTTACCCTGTTATTACCCACACCTACTACTTATAGTTATAAGTACGCGCCTTACGCATTCATACAAACTATTTTATATGTCACTTTGCCATCGCAACACCTAGTGCACATAAAGCGAAGAATAATATTATCGCCGAATCGGGTTTTACGCATATGCCCAACTCGTGACCAAAACAGGAACATATTTTGTGAATGCAGTTCTGAGTTTATGGCGTGAATGCTTACTTATGATCATCGGGACATAAGTAGTAGGCCTATCTATCGTCGTTCTGCCCATAGTGGTGATCTATATTGGACAGTGACAATGGTGACAGATTGAAATCAGGATTGGTTGTTCTCTCTTTTGACGTCTTACGAGTTGACCCCTTTTTTGATTGTTGTGTCCGCAGATAAAAGTTAACTTTGCCCAGGAATGCAGGCCATTACATCGTTGGATACCAAGCACGACCGTTTACTGAAGAACCAAGAACAATCGCCTGAACCAGCGCAGAAACCCCTCGTGTCTGGTAGTACAAATGCGGCCATAGGCCGTGCCAGCTCTTCAACCGATTTCCTCCAGTCGCGAAATGACTTGGGACGCTCAAGACCTACCGAGAACACCCACCTCGCTTCCCAAGATGCTGGTCCCACATATGGCACTCTTGTTAATCCGCGGCGTCGAGTATCAAAACCACTTGCTCCTCGTAGAACCTTTTCAAACCTCCCCGTTTCGAACACTTTTCGCTCTCGCTCGAACTCCGCCAATGTTCCCTCTACACCACCCTACTCTGTAGCCTCATTTCGCGACATCTCCTTCGCTCGCCTCAGTGCTCGTCCTAGATCAGCGTATGATGAACATACTCAAGGGATTGATGGAGAACTCCCCGAACCAGATTCTCAAGTCAATGGCATTCGAGTGTGGTATTCATCCTTCACCTCAATCGACTGGTTGCATGACGCAATCAAGGATTCCGCCCGATTCTCACGATTGAGAAGACGAAAATCTATGCGCTCTCGGTTACGTCTTATCCTCGACAAAAGCCTCGGGTGGATAATCGTGACTCTGGTCGGATTTTTCACAGCTCTTGTTGCATTTTTCGTGGTTCGCTGTGAGCAACTCTTGTTTGATTTGAAAGAGGGTTTCTGTAAAGGGTCGTGGTGGAAGGCCAAGCGATTCTGCTGTCCTAGCCTTGAAGACCTAGGTAGGATCAATCAACTTACCAGCGAAGAAACATGTTCCACTTGGGCAACGTGGTCGGATGTCTTCTATTCGACTGAGGAAGCTCTTGGCGCCAATGCTATCAGGTATGGCTCTTATATTGTGATTGCAGTGAGTGCATCCTCCTACTAGGCCCTCTGGATCGAGTTTGAATGGTGGTTTAGCTTCTACTGTCCCTGTTGTCATGTTTAGTCACAGTCTATCTGACAAACTCGGCGACCTTCGTGACGCGAAAAGAGCTCCCAACCAATCCCACTCAGATTCTCGGGCGCAAAAATAAAAAGATCTCACCGGAGTCTAAACGCAAAACCATGTATTATGTATGGCATTCAAACTCTTTTGATCAAGAGGATAACCATATGATGATATTTCTAGGCTGCAGGTAGTGGCATTCCTGAGATTAAAACTATTCTGTCTGGTCTGTGACATGCTATAGTTTTGCTTTGTATGTATACTCACTTGAAATCCAGGTTTTGTTATTCGTGGTTACCTCGGTGGTCGAGTTCTTTTTACAAAATCAGTGGGATTGGCGCTATCTGTCGCGTCAGGCCTATCTTTGGGCAAAGAAGGGCCTTTTGTACATATCGCAAGTTGTGTAGGTAACATAATCAGCCGCTTTGCTGTCAAATATGAAAATAACGAAGGTGCGCTTTCTTCATTTCGGTTAATATGGTCAACCATCTTATTATGTTCAGGAAAGCGACGTGAAATTCTCAGCGCAGCCTGTGCAGCTGGTGTGGCTGTCGCCTTTGGCGCCCCAATTGGTGGTACGTTGTTCAGCTTAGAGGAGGTGTCATACTTTTTTCCACCCAAAGTGCGTCACGGCATCTACGCCCCATTGATATATTGACATAGACGTTTATAAGGTCATGTGGCGAAGGTGTGTAAAGCGGATCTCACGCGGGGAAAAGCTGGGCGCTCATAGTCTTCTAGCTTTTTCTGCGCTATGATTGCTGCCATCACTCTAAAAATGCTCGATCCGTTTGGAACTGGAAAATTGGTTCTCTTCCAAGTCACTTATGACAAGGTGGGTGCGGCTCACCAACTCTTTACCCTTCCATACTTTATTGCTTTGACATCTAGGATTGGCACGCATGGGAATTGCTGCCCTTTGTTCTCCTTGGTATATTTGGGGTAAGTTAAACTCGCAATCGTTTTGTGCTTTGAAATCGTGTCGTAGAAAGCTCAATGACTTGCATGGCATTAGGGGATATACGGTGCCTATTTTTCGAAGCTCAACCATCGATGGAGCAAAGATGTTCGCAACAAAACATTTTTAGGGCCACATCCTATCATTGAAGTCGCGCTTGTAAGTTGTGTCTATCCAAGATCATTCACTGTTTTCTGAGCAACTGCATACAAATAGATCACGTTATTGACATCTGTTCTTTGTTTTTTAAATCCATACACCCGAATGGGTGGGACAGAGCTGATTTACAACCTTTTTGCGGAATGTCGCCCTGGCTCTACGAACACCCACTCGGGCTTGTGTGTCACCGATCCAGCATCCGTCTCAAAAATCTGGCCGATCGTGAAATCCATCCTAGTAGCGCTCGTAGTAAAGGCGGGACTGACTATCATCACATTCGGTATCAAAGTCCCTGCTGGTATATTTATTCCTACCCTCGGGGTGGGTGCATGTGCTGGCCGTGTTTTAGGAATAGCAATGCAATACCTCCAGGTGCGAAACCCGGATTTCTTCTTGTTCGATGGCTGTGGTGGAGACCTCGACTGTAAGTCACCTTCAGGTTTACTGAGCTCATGCTTAATGATGTTCTTTCTGTAATCAGGTATTGTTCCTGGACTCTACGCGATGGTCGGAGCTGCTGCCGCTCTATCAGGTGTCACAGTATGCTCTTTTTGTACTCCTATCTCAATATTGTGCTCAAATACTATCAGCGCACTACGGTATCTTTGGCCGTAATCATGTTTGAGCTAACGGATACTCTAACATATGCTGTACCCGTCATGCTCTCGGTATTGGTCGCCAAGACCGTCGCCGATGCTTTAGAACCTAAGGGTATCTACGACCTCGTTATCGAGCTCAGCCAACTACCGTATCTCGATTACAAGCATGAATATCTATGGGGCTCTTTACAAATCTATGACGTGGTGCGCAAGTGTCTAAACACCGGAATTTCAAATTAATCGCCAAATTAATATAGATTTCGCGGGATGTCGAAGTTATAAAATTGGATGAGAAGAACACCGTCAGAAGTCTTGGGACCAAACTTACGAGTCTGGCCTCTTCTGAAGCCGATGACAATGGGTTTCCCATTCTACGAAGGGATATCAACGACGATGGCATGAGGATGGTCGGTTACATTGGATCGAATGAACTTGAACACGCATTAAGTACACTTCATCCTCATAGTTTCATCATCTCTGAGTTCTAAAACAAATGACACAGACTTGGTCTCCAACGATTTCGAAGAAGAAATACATTTCCACACTGCTTTTTCACACACACTCGCTTCCTCCTCCATGTCTTCTTTGCAAAGTTCTGGGCCGCCTACCATGCCATTAAACCCTTATGATTTTACTCCCTACATGGATCAGGTAATGAATAATTGGCATCTTTTAGTCCGACTTCCTTATACCATTTTTAATAGGCCCCTCTTACACTGGCGAGCAATTCACCTATGGAACTGGTCCACCAAATATTTGTCAAACTCGGCGCTCGGTATGTCATAGTGACAGATACAGACGGACTTTGTACGCAACCTGATTTCTATCTCCCAATCTCTGGTCTTGTAATTGACGATACTTTCAGACGAGGGGGTAATTGACAAAAAAACCTGGCTTGCGTTCTTGAGTGAATTAGAAGAAAAGTCATAGGCAGGTGACATTTTTACCCCCCTCGTTTACCATTCTTTGTCTCAAGAAACATTTGGACGCTCTCGACATCGCAATACCTCCTCTATTCCTACAAATCCTCCAGATAATACGCACCACTTGCGTTGGTACTAAATTGCTACTAGTTTGCTAAAAAAAAAGATACCCTCTTATCATACTTCGAATAACTTCTAGGAATACTCTTCAACCTCAAAAGATGCAACTTGCACATGTACACTGCATTCATTCGTCATTGTAAGCTATATATGGGATTATGGAACCCTGAAAGCTTTTGAGATCCGACATTAAATAATTGGCTTCAAGCGATTATTCAAACAATTACTAAGTAAAGGAAATAGAGTCTGAGTTGTAAAGGTGCTAAACCAAAGCACAATAATCGTAGCTTTACTGGAGCAGAAGCTGATTAGCATGTATCAGCTTGGTATCAGCAGCGTATGCTTCTTGTTATATGTGCACTCTGGAATTTAACGAGAGCGATGGCCACGAAATAGCGTTAGTAGAGTTAGGAGCAATGGCAATAGTGCATTGGAATTCTGTCAGTAGATGAACGCCAGAAGCAAAAATAAATTGATACCAACTTCACCGAAATTTTATGCATACTACTTGCATTCTAAGCTAATTCGCGCTAGATTGGTATAGGGATTCAACGTTCAACTTTTCAACGTCAACAAGTATTCAATTTCAGCTCAAATACTGTTGCATTTAGCATCAGTTCTGTGCAAGTTATACATGGAAGTTAATGGTGTTGAAACAGCGAATTTACACATTTGTGTCTAAGATACATTTGGACATTCAAAGTAGTTTCCCGATAGGTCCCATCCCACTAAAGTTATTGTCAGAGTCGGATGTGGAATCAAAAATTTTCTTTCCGCGGAGATAGGTTTGTTGCACTCTTCCATGAAGTTTAAGGCCTTCATAAGGGGACACTTTATTCTTGTAGTGTAATAAATCTTGAGACACCTGACCACGTACAACATTATTAGCAAGTTTCAGTGTATGAGAGAAAATAATGTACGATGAATTCTGCATCGGGGTTCCACAGGACGAAATCGGCGTCGTATCCCGCTTTAATCTGGCCTTTCGAATCTCCCAATCCTGCGTGTTCAGCAGTTTTTCGGCTAGTCCAATCGACGATCCGAGCTATGGATATACCCCTTTTTCGGCATTCTGTCCATAGTAAACTAAGGCCTAAACCAAGGGTACTAATCCCGCCCCATGCTGCCATAATATCTCCGTCGTCCATGTGTTTGAGTTCAAGAACGCATGGACTATGGTCGGAGACTACACAATCAATAGTACCATCTTTTAGCGCGTCCCAGAGAAGTTCCCTATTGGAAGCTTCACGGACAGGGGGGCAACATTTAAATTCTGGTCGGCCAAGTGGGATATCTTCAGCAGCAAGACAAAGATAGTGGAAACAAGTCTCTACAGTGAGGGGTAGCCTCAATGCTTTTGCTTCTCGTATCATCGGGATGGCCGAGCCGGCCGAAAGGTGTACAATATGGCAGCGCACATTAGGATATGCTTTCTGCAACCTGATGACCAAGGAAATGGCATTTGTTTCCAAAACTTGAGGACGGGATGCCAAAAAGGTTGTGTAAAAAGTGGGATCTGGGTTCTGTGACTCTAGTACGGGCTGCTCTAGCTCCGCATGAAATAACAGGACGCCTTTGGATTTCTATAGTTTGATGAACGGAATATCGGCGGTGTATGAAAAGAGGATCTCACTTCTAACTCCTTCATTGCCAGATGAAGGTCTGACTCATCTACGCAAGGAAATTCCTGTGCATCAAGTAGTCTGATTAACCAGTGTGGCGGAGATACGATATGAACTACATACGTCTACGCCGCTCTCCATGAGGAAACATTTAAATCCTTTGACGCCACTTTCTACTAGCGGTTGGATGTGTGCCTGAGAAAACATAAACAAATTACTTAAATAAAGAAGGAAGTAAAGCACCTGGTTATCAGGAATAACACCACCCCAGAATGCAACATCCGTATAACATTGACCCTGAGCCGCATGCCGTTTGGCTTGGAGATTTTCAACAGTGGTTGTGGGAGGCAACGAATTTAATGGCATGTCTACCAGAGTGGTAATGCCGCCTGAAGCGGCAGCTCGTGTCCCCGTCCAAAATCCCTCCCATGCAGTACGACCCGGCTCATTCAGATGGACATGAGCACTATCGCGAAGATTGTTAGCGCTAACAATCAAATGTCATATAATCACGCACTCTACTAGACCAGGGAGAACAACATTGTCCCCGGAATCTATCCACTCGACGGTGCCTTCGTCTAATGCGTAGTCTTCCGGACGAGCTTGACGGTGCATGACTTCGATAATCTTGCCAGAGGCTTTATCGATAATCATACAAGCGGGTTTGGGGTGTTCACACCCTGGAAGCAGAAATTTGGAGCCGGAGCAAATTAAGAGAGACGACATGAAGTCAAGAGGGAGAGAGATAGCTTCGAAGTGCTACATATTACAAGTCAGGAGTAGCTTATCTCAACCGTGACCTCCAGGATTGCCCAAGGAAGTACATAAAAGGGAAATAAGAAACTAAGTACATCAGTTTGATGTTGATTACATAATTGATCCAGAGCCATCAAATCACCGCAACAGTGCCACAACGGCTCTGTTGAGAGCACTGCCTTGGTTTTAGTATTACTTATAGGCCACTAGGGCTTTTTCGTCTTTTCCACCATCATGTCTGCCCAATACATCAACTACGCGTCCACCAACGCGCTGGAAGCAACGGGAAGCAGCCCCCGCAGACTACTCCCAGCTCCTCCCAAAGACCTAGCGAGGCGTATATCGCGACCTCTTCCCAAGATCCCTCGCGCGTTGACATGCAAGCAATGCGGAACGTGTATCACTTCTCATAATGTCCTTTTACCTGATTCAGCAGTGAGCAAGCTATCCTCATTATCAGGCGGCTATCTTGACATCAAATACAGATCCCTCTAAATTCACGGTCCTTCAGAGGTTTCGCAGGAAAAGCATCACTATTCACAGAAACGTATGCGGTTTGTGCCCCCAGCAGTTTTTTTATGCTGATGTATATACTAGCTACAATGTTACTCTCGCAAAACCTGGCGTCCAGCTTATGGCTACTGGCGCTCATACCATGCAAGAGATTACCTGTGGAACCTGTTCCGCGTATCTTGGCTGGAAAATTGTTCGTGCTCATGAAAGCTCTGAAACATGGAAAGAGGGATACTCTCTTCTTGAACTGGAAAATCTACGGCTACAATCCGACCTCTCCGACACACTTAATCCTTCTCCGAATCCCAGAAGGACTTCATCATCATCAGGTTCAGAGTCAGACTATGACCTTTGAGGTTTGTCTCTTATATTATCGATACCGTGACGCTCTTCGTGTCATATCACCCAATAATTTATCAGCGCGGTTGTATTGCTATATGTCTGCTCGCCTTATACGTTTAAATGTTGTATCATCCTCATATCCTCTCACACCTATATACCATCCTCGGCCACAGATTTTCCTCTACTTGTTTAGATTAGGCAATGTATTTATAAATCAGCAACGCAGTAGACAATTTTAGGAACATACTAGTGAAACAAGTCAGAGAATTTTGAAAATGCTGTGGCCTCAGCAAAAGGCCTCAAAACAGTCTTTTGAAACTCTAAGGAATAAAATTACCTAATAATCGACGTATGCGAAGCGATGACCGATTGAGCGCTACTGTGGATCATCAATTTTGTCGCTCTACTCTGCCGTGATCCCTTGGACAAGAAGCAGGTCTTCCCAAGGCAACAACGTTGATCTGCTTGTCCTACTTTCCTTTCAACCCAGGTTCTCCTTCCCATCTTCGCTCTAATCACATGAACTAGGCGCCTATTAACAGATACAAGTATGTCGACCGGTCAAGTCACTTTCAATTTGCCTCCGCTAGTTGCGGGGCGCATTCAGCCAGATTCATTAGAGTCCCTTCGTTCTCCCCAACTTGACAACACATTCAGTGCTCGCCCTCTGACTCGCGAGTCCGTTGTATCTGAATTCAACGACATTGCGCTGGACGATGAATCGTTCACTCCAACTAAGTCAAGCGATCAAACAGGGGGCGATCCTGAGCCCGAGCGCATCCAAGTTTCCAATAGCTCTCTCAACAATTTGGAAAACGAGCCAATAGCATTCTCAGTACCATCGTCCATGGGCCACAGGAAGACTGCGTCCACAACCACCATACGCTCTTTCCATGAACCGAACATTGCACTGCTTATGAATCGACTTGATCTTCAGGATGACCATGCGGGGAGGGCTCGGGGCAGTATTGACGGGCAGCTGAGGCTGCAAGAAGAATTTGCCCGCTTACACGAGAAGGAAGCAAAGGAACAGCATGTTGTAGAAGGGGCGATTGATTGGGGTCAGTCAGTCTAATCTCCAAGCCCACGGAATGTATCAGTTGATGGACGCTGTGCACAGACTTCTGGGGCGCAGTGATATCAGGTAGGTTTGATTTAGATGTTCCATGTCAGCCTCACTGAAGAAGCGTACCTTCAGATTATCAGGGCTTTGCATCAGAACGCCCCGTAGATTTAGCTCGCGCTATTCAAAAGGGAATACCGGCGACATTGAGAGGCATGATGTGGCAACATATGTAATTGCAAATTTTCAAAACCTTCTCCGATTGCTCATAACTGCTGCCTTGCAGGGCGGCATCAAAAGACCCAGAGCTGGAGGCGACGTATTTGCGATTACTGAAAGAGACAAGTATACACGAGAAATCCATTACTCGAGACCTAGGAAGGCAAGCAAGCCAATGTGACTTCCACACGTGTACATCCGCTGATGATCTGTTAGAACATTTCCACATCATGACTTTTTCACTGACGGTCAAGGCATCGGGCAAGAAAATCTATTTAACGTCTTGAAAGCATATTCCCTGTAAGCGAGAAAGGATGCATAATGCGAGCAAATCCTGACATACGCCAATCTCATTTCAGTTATGACCCTCTTGTAGGCTATTGCCAGGGCTTACCATTTATCGTTGCCATTCTTTTATTGAACGTAAGACTTTACTATTCTCGCAACTACTCTCTGGACACAACATCACTAGATGCCTGATGAAGAAGCCTTTTCTCTTCTCGTGAGGCTGATGACTGTCTATGATCTACAAGGTCATTTCCTTCCGGAAATGCCTAAATTGCAGCTCCGTCTCGTAAGTTAATAACCACCCAATATATCTCTGTCTAATTGTTGCCGTTCTAGTTCCAAGTAGGCATCTTTCAACCAATGTTTATGAATAATATGGCTTACTGTCAACGCAGTTTGACCGTTTGGTAGAAGAACTATTACCAGTACTACATGTACACTTTCTCCGCCAAGGAATCAAATCCAGCATGTTCTGTTCGCAATGGTTCCTAACACTATTCAGTTATCGGTAAACTTCGTGCTGTGTTTTCCAAAGCCCTCTCTCTTACATTCCAGCTAGATTTCCACTTGACATAGTGTTTCGGATCTATGACAGTTGCCTTGCGAATGGCATCGAAGCCATTTTTGGATTCAGCGTCATGCTTCTGAGGAAGAACGAAGAATTACTTCTATCATTGAAATTCGACGAAATATTGGCTTTCATGAACTCGAAGTTATTGGACATTTACTTGGTGTGGTACTTATTATCGAGGGTGCACCGGAATTAATTTGAATTTGTAGCTCTCAGAGACTGATGCCAACCCCGAGGGCAGCGATCCGAGATATAATGTTGACGAATTTGTTAATGATGCCGCGTCACTGAACATAACACCTTTCATGCTTGATTCCTATCGGCATGAATATGAAGATCTTGTGGTTTGCTTCCTCTCAATATCTTTGTTTTCTGGTTCACAAACTCTTGGGTCCTCAGCGCGAAACCAATAAACACGCGGTGCTAATAGATGAATTGCGCAGTAGTAACCGTGCTCTGTCCAATCAAGTGTAAGTATAAAATACAGGTGTTTGCCTTCACTGACAAGAAATTACATCTGTAGGAAGACACTTGAAAACAGTCTCGCCCAGTTAAACGAAGAGCACGTAGAAATTTTGGTAAGTTTTTGTTCCAAAAGCGGCGCTTACAGTTGAATGACTGTCTCGGAGAATGAACTCGTGAAACACCGTTTGAAAAGCGAGGAAATGGAAGAGGAATTAGTGCGTTATAAACTTTTGTAAGTGATTTTTATGTTGCATTCTAGTAGATCCCGAACTGACCTGCATGACAAGGTATGCTGAAGCAATGCACCAAAATGAGGACGCAAAATCGTCAAACAGGATATCTCTCGCTCAAATGATGTTAAATCTAAAGAGAGGCAGCGGTGGGCAGTGATGCATATCGTTACTTTGCGTACCCACAGGTGCCCACTTGGCGGGTTGGACTTTACTTGTGGACGTCTACGTACTCACCATGATGCGATGATGCATAGACGAGGAGTCCATTACATAACTTATTTTGATACCTCTAATCACGTGCGGTCAGTTACAAGTACGATGGGAAGCTATTTTTAGGTACTTATAAGTTACGCGCGGTGGCCACATGCTTAGGCACTGCGGCTTCCACGGTTGACCAGATTTGCCTTGCCTTTTGTGAGGTCGCGTTACCCATGCAAGGGCAGGTGCTGAGAAGCAACATCATAATCCTATCTCATACTTGCCTCCATCTTCTTTACTTCCTTATTTCAAGTGATGCTCTGGTCAAGTTCACCCAACGTCGCCTTCGCCGTGCTGTGCCTCGCCAATTACGCCCACTCTTATGTCCCAGCAGTCCCCACGAACTCTACACAGGACGCTATTGCTGGGGGACTCAACGTGACGGATATATCACAACTCTATACCCAAAGGTATCCTCATGAGTAAGATATACGCTGTCAGCGCGTTCGTTATATTGAAGTTGGACCCGTCGCAGATCTCATGCTATGCACGTCTCGTATCAGCTTGCTGGATTAAATAGTTCGGGCCTCAGCGAGGTAAATACCCCGCTAGAAATGTTTGTTCTGTCTTATCGCTTCATCCAGGGTGCCCTAATTCACTTCTCGGAAGAGGCAGTAACAAATTTCACGCCACCCAGTAGGTGCTTAAATAATTGGTATTATATTTGACCTACTTATTACGTTCCTAGCATCGACGCCATGGATTGCTCTCATAGCCTGCGACGAAAATGCTACAGATGCTTCGATGGATGAGGATATATTTACTTTGGCACATGACAAGGGCGCGGTATCGGCGGCAAGTGCTTGCCTACCTTTACCATATTATGTTACCTGATTTTGATGTCTATTAAGCTGCTATATTCTCTCTACTCGATAGCATGTGTTATAAATCCCTCATATTCGGATCCAACATCCTTTCGTCGAGTGTTTGACATATTTTCTAGCCAGAGCCAAACCAGTTCATCTCTCATTGAACATCAATTTGAGCAACTCTCTACACAGAGCAATACCATCATAGCTTATGATTCTGCCAGGCTGAATACTTCATTCCATGATATTCAAAGCTCTCTTGACACAGGATATCCAATATCCTCTGGATACTTAATAGCAGCGCTGCGTGCCTACAACTCTACCAATAACTCCGCAATAACACTTGCTGGGAGCAACGACGTTGCAACACCCAATGGGCCCTCTAGTCCTAAAGCTCCAAATACTGGACTTGCGTTGTAAGTGTGACGCACCTTCTGCTATTGACGACACCACTTATATCTAGAGAGGATCATTCTCTACGCCATCACTGGTTGCGTGTCAGCTTTGTTCTGCATTGTGATAATTTCTGGCGTACGCTCTTTCCTAGTATTTGTAGATGTAAATAATGTAATGACTTTTTCTATTCATAATTATCCAGGCAATAAGGGCGATTCGACATCCAGAACGATATGGTCCTCGAGCCCGACTTGGAGAAGATGGTGGGCCTCCGCAAAGCCGCGCGCGGGGCATTACCCGTGCGATTCTTGACACATTTCCTATCGTCAAGTTCGGTACATCGGAAGGACGTTCAGATAATCACGGGTCGGGTAACATGGTCGACAAGCCCCACAAGACGCGGGACCCGGAAGCCAATATCCCAATGGGAAATCTAGTACTAACGGACGGAAAGTCTCTAGCCACCGAGTCCTTACAAAACAGGCAGTCTTCTGAGCCATCCGGCTCAGGGGCTGGTACTTGCCTGCCAACTTCAGTATCGCGAAATGAACTCGCATTCGACGTAGAATTACACGCTCACCCGCAGTTGCGGTCATCGGGGGATGGTGTGCAGGCAGATGCTCAAGAAAGATTGGGTAATGTGGTTCCAAGACCTTCGAATATCCCCTCCATTGCAAGTGGTAGCCAACGTGAAGACATGGTGCCAGCGTCCATTGGCCGTGAGACTTGCCCTATTTGCATTGTCGACTTCGAAGAAGGGGATGATATCCGCGTCTTGCCCTGCGAAGGAAAACACTGCTTCCACCAGGAATGTGTTGACCCTTGGCTTCTCAAGTTGTCCAGTTCGTGTCCTATTTGTCGCCACGGTACGTCAGACGTGTCGCCCTTCACGCACGCCATTAATTAATAACGACTATTCATCAGATTTCTTAGCCCTTGAAAACATGTTATCCGGTCAAAACCTAGATGAAGTTGAAGACGAATCTGAGCCTGCGGATTCTCAAACAAACTCAGCACGAGATCACATCAATTTAAATCAGGGCCGTTTCTCTCGATACTTACGGTTTGCACGACGTCGGAGGCACGGCGATGAATCTGATCCTACAGATCCTTATATGCCCACTGCCCCGGAGACTTCAATATACTCTGGAATGTGATATGTAAGCTTTCCCGTATTCCATTATCAACTACATTTTTACCCACTTCCCTTGCTTACCTACCCCTTGGACTGCGACATTTTGAATATATGTATGTTTTTGATCACTCAACTCTCAGCATAATCGTAACGGAGCTACAGGCTTTTTTACCCACATTACTTACACCATGTTCACAGTTGCCTGACTAAGTTATATCCTAGACTTTAATACAACTTGTATCATATTATCCATCCCTGGCCCACTACATATACACACTATCGTCTATAGGAACATTTATTCTACAGGCCAAATCGAGCCAATCTGCGCCTCCGAATTTCCTCGAGACTGGGAACTTCGGCTCTTTCGTCAGCTGCGATATCAGTACCAGTTGTGTCTGATGTCACAGACTCCACATCATCTGCTTTCAAAGATGACGCAGGTTGATTTCTTACTTCCAGCGAAGCTTTCAATGCGGCTTGTAAATCGGCGTCGTCGTCGTCGTGCGTAGCTTTCCCCGTCGTAGCTAGGGAGGTACTGTCATCCATTTGGGTGTCCCCGTCATTTGCTCTTTGCAGATCTTGCAGATTGGCTAGTGCCTCACTTTCTTTGATGGCACGGCGTAGCTCAGCCTCTTCTTCTTCCTCTTCCCTTCGCCTGCGTTCTCGCCTTTCACTTAGTGCTGTCTGTTCTTCTGGCGTTAGCTCTGTTTCAGACCACATTTCCCTCTGCGCAAATTCTTGCTGCTCGCGCATCCGTTGGAGCAATACCCGATTTCTTTCCATGCTTGCCGCCACAGGATCTAGGTCTGCATGACCTGGGAGGGAAATAGTGGGGATCCTGTATCGAAGAGGCTCAGGAGATTGTGATCTAGAGCTTTCATCGTGCCCTGTTGAAGATGGCTCTGCAAATGGTGACAAAATAGGGGAAATAGGAGGAGCAAAGGGGGTAGTTGATAAACTATCGGGTGATGTCTCTTCTCTATGAGCTGGGCCCATCAACGATGCTTGCAATGCAGCCTGAAGTTCGTAATCTTCATCTTCAAAACCCTCATGCTGAGCATTTATTGAAGGGTTCAAGGAATTTGATAATAGCGTGCCGAATCGAGCTGACGGAGCAGAATTGGCACTGGGTTCCGGTAGTGTCGATGCTATCATATCCGCTTCTGTGCGAGGGAGTGCCAGAGGTGCTTCTGGATCAGCTTGGGTGACAGCAAAGACAGAGTAGCCTTATACCATGGCGTGAGCACAACGGCAATTCAGTTAATCATGAGGCATACCTTCTGCCTCTGCTTGCTGCAGAACCATCCCCAGATATAATTTGCCCACCCATTCTGGAATCGATAGAAAAGAATTGAGGTTGAACCAGTGGCCGTTTCCATCGTCGAGGCCAACATTTGCCTTGGCTTCTCCGAACCTACGTAAAGTGAACCAGTGCTGCTCAAGGTTCAATATGAAAGCAAGTTGCGTACTATAAAGCTTATAATCAGAATGCAACGCCCGCAATAAAAGCTCTTGACCTACTGCGGATGATCATGGTAAGGCCGCATATCCTCTCCTCGCCACCGGGTAAGACTAGTATCAAGGGTCAGGCTTTCGATTCGACAGGTAAACTAGCGAAATATTGACTTTAAGCCCCAGACTTTCAATGCATTGTCTAGAACTTGAACGGAAAAGAAACCTATGTACGGAAGGAAATATTTATATATATGTCAGAGATGATGAATCTAATTCACCTGTGTCATCCATATTCGTGCTTGTGTGTCCCATATTGCTGTCATCGTAGCTTTCTTCGAGGTCGTCAAGAGAACGGGCCAGGTCCGAAAGATCTGGAGCAGTAAACTGCGCCAATTAAATATAAGGGCCACTTAGAAGATTTATAAGTCTCACATAATGGCCCTCTAGAACGTAGGCACATTATCTGATCTGTCTGATTACTTCTGTGGTAGACCACTTACGAAGAAGAGAATTGAGAGCATGTTGAGCGCAAAGCATTGATCCTGGCTGCTGTTTCTCATGATAGATATGTGGGATTAGGGGATCAAGTCCTGCCATTTTGAGAAGAGTATGCAGCGAAGATTTGAAACCTATGTAGATGAGAGCAGACGAGGTCAAGCAAAGGTCAAGACAAAGCTTGCCAGTGGCCGCAGCGACGCGTCTGCGGCACGTGAAGCTATAAGTAGGCGCTCAATATTCGAGCTGTTGCCAAACATAGCCACATACGAACGGTGAGGCGCAGTGACGACACTGCGAACATCAAGCTCAGAGCTCGACCGCAGCCACCTTCCTTTCTTTACAATCATGATCCTGCGGTCGTTCCTACTCATTGTCGGCTCATATATACTCGGAAATGGAGCACTCTCTGCAAGAGCGGGCACTCCTTTCGACTGTCATATAACTCTAGGCAGCAACAAATTCGATCTGACTACTATAGCTGGCGAACAAGTTGTCAACAAAACCCGCAACACAGAACCCACACTCATGGTTGACTCACTGAAGTTTAATCTATGCTCAGACCTAACTATTCAATCTGATATACCAGAATCAGACCAAGTACGTGTATTACTCGAACTTGGTCCATGAATACAGGAAGGACGGAATGTACTTATAATTTCTCAAAAGTGTCCACCGGGAACGCGAGCATGTTACACGCAAGTGAATAAGAAGGCTGAAGAATCCGACCGTGTCATTTCCGTCATCCCAATGGCAGGCACAAACAAAATGGATGACTATATAGCTAACTTCGGTGCGTGTGGCCATGTATTGAACTAATTTATACCAATGACCTCTTCAGAATCTACATCTCTTTATGGAAGTCTTTCCTTAGTGCTTTACGGAACAGACTATCCGACTACAGATCCAAAACCTCAGTCATTGAATTTAACGTTAATATGTAATCAACAAAGCAATTCAGATCCTAAATTTCTTCATTACGACGGCTCGATACTTGATGTCGAATGGAGTACCTCAGCGGGATGTCCCCTCAAAGAAGAGGGAAACGACAGTGGAGGAGACAAAGACAAAGACAAAGAAGATGATAAGAAAGATGATCCGGCAGAAGAGCATGTAGGTAGCGGTGTCGGATGGTTTTTCCTAGTGTGAGTACTCTATTTCCCCTCGAGGTTCATCGTTGATACATATACATATAGTCTACTTCTCTCGCTTACTGCGTACTTCGGATTGGGCGCTTATTATAATTACTCGACTTATGGGGCGACAGGCTATGACCTCATTCCGTAGGTCTTTCCTTCAATTATTGGGACACTTTTTGACGTGTATGTTCAAAGACATCGTGATTTCTGGAAAGAAGTGCCCTACATGCTTAGCGACGTTGTTTCTCATCTCTGCTCAACTGTACATCCACGAAGAACTTCTAGTCGTGGTGGTTATATATCTGTATGAACAAGGTGCTATCCTATGATTTCATGCATCGCAGCTAGATTTATAGTCATACATATAATACATCCACTGCCTGGATGAGTGGCGAATGGGTTTTCATGGGAAATCACATGCCTCATCTGCTCGGGAATATCCCAATGTCTATCCGATTTGCACTCTAAGACTGGCGAAAGGCATCTGTGTTTGTTGAGGGTCGACGGAAAGTGCATTTGCTTATATTCTGTTTTCTAACAGTAAGTAAAACAGCTGTATAACTTGAAGCAACAGCTGGTAAGGCAACATTCTTGACAGCTAATGTGTAGCAATGTGGTATCTGGCAGGAAGCGGCCGGAGGCTGCTCGTGCGTTTTCACAAGTCGAAGGACTTATTCATGTCTTCATACAGGTGTTTTTTCATGCCTGGGGGAAGACGCGGCTCTTTCTCATCCATGATGTATCCTGTGCCAATGTTGATATGAGCGCCGAAAATGATAACAAATGAACTTTTGCTTACTGAACGGCATTTCCACTGATTCCCTTGAGTTGAATTGAATAGTGGGATGATCCTGCGTAAATTGAGCCTAAGTCAATGAATCACGCAAAAAATGAGTAGCAATCAACTTACAACGAACGGAATCTTGCTGATTGGAATACTGTCATGGACAACCAATTTAGTAACGCCCAGGGCTGTGTCGGTTGTCATCTGGACAGGACCAAGATGGCGAGTAGGGAAACCGTGAACTCTGAGCTCTGAAGTTCTATCGCGGGGGGGATCGTCGCCTTAGGAAAATCAGAAGGGAACTAGAAAGGGAACAACAAATGTACCGAGAATACCCTGGAAATATTTACTGAGATCGAGCGACAGACTGAGTGGATTCAATATCTCATACCCCAAACAAAAACCATTCAAATCGACCGTCACCGTCCTCGGGAGAGAGTTCTTTCTCGGCTTTAGGATCAAGGAGACACACTTTGTCGAGGGATACACCAGCTTGTTTCATCAGTTCCGTAATCCCGTTGCGATGACATGAGAATTGCGAAAGCGAGCTCCTCGTCGATGTAGGGCCAACCGCAGAGTTGAGAAAGTCACAGGATGTTTGCGATAGGGAGGTAAATTGGACATGGGCATCCGGTCCTGCAAGAGTTCGCATATGCTGCTCGCCAACGACTTAGTCTTATGTCTTGAGACCAGCTGTTGAATAGATAATACCGCGTACTCTAATTCAACCCAACGTGGAATTGATTTCGTATTTTCTTCGTCTTCTTCCATGTGTTCTTTGAACCACGTCAATTCAGGCCTTTTGGGTATACGCATCATATTTACCAATAACATATGAAAAACCCATGCTTCCGTTCAGGGCGTTTGAGAGACGGTCAGCTCGAGCTCAGTGCAGTGTGGACTCGGAAGGCTTGCGGAAGGCTGTTGAAAAGGCTCAAAATCTCGTTTGCCGAAATATCAGAAGTCACGTTATATACTATCTACTATTTCGCCCTGCATTGTACTATGTATATACTATATACTAATACTTAACCCATGTCTGCGACTCTCGCCGACGCCGACCACGATGCTTCCTTCAGAGACCCATACCGATTAAACCACCTTGCAGAAGAGCTAGCTACCAGGGAATCGACGCACCACGATATGGCCCACATGATGACTGACCCCGTCGAAAAAGGAAATGGAGAATTGCCAGAACATATACCATTATCTCACAACGACAAGTACTTGACGGCCGAAGTTTTCAACGTAGAGGATTTTCTTCTGGCTCGATCTCACACCTCGCTTCCTGATCTGCGCGCAGAACTACGACATTATCTTGCAAGTCTCAAAGAGGAGCTTGTCCAGCTCATTAACGATGACTATGAGGCGTTCATCAGTCTTAGCACAGACTTACGCAACGAAGGAGCCAGGCTGGAGAGACTCAAATATCCTTTAAAGGGCTTGAAAGAGACTGTTCTCGTAAGGCCATGTTAATACGCATACATATACATATTCATGTCTGGTTTCATAGGAATCCAAACAAGAATTACAAACCATTCAGAATGAGATTCACGACAAACTTACAAAACGCGGAAAGCTAAGAGAAGAGAAGGTCAGTGTTGTCTACCCATACATCAACATTTTTAACATCGTGCAGGCCTTGTTGCACCTCCTTCTCAAAATCTCCGAATCCGTTACGAGACTGGAGTCCATGTTATTAATCACTTCCCCGGATACAGGGGGGAAGGATGCGATAGAGAACGGCTCAAACTTTCTCGTGTATCCCAGTCACAGCGAAGAAGGCAATGACGAGAAGTATGTGTTCCCCAAAGGTGAATTCACTGCCTCTAACAAACAAACCAAGATTTCGGACCAATCGCGCAAAATATCTCAGTCGAGTATCGGCAGAATACACCCAACTCTTATATCATGCTCGCAAGGCGCGAACTGACAAATGCACATTTGTGGATGAGATTCAATGGGTTTGTGAGATTATTATCTTCCATCTAACGCTGGAATTAATACTGCATAGCGCATCGACAGGATACAGTCTACTCTGTCCTCAGATCTCGACTTGCTATTTACACAGACACTCAATGTATTGATTGATTCGAAAAGCGAGAACCGTGGCACCGAATTGGAGCGCACGAAGTGGATAGCTGATTTAACTGAATGCCTACGGACGTATGATATCTTGGGACTATGGAGAGACGCCGAAGATATCATCCGACGTGAGGCTGTTCGTGGTTTTGTGAAGAAGGTAACAATATTCCTGCCGACGGCGTCGAGTCTACTAAATTATAGAAATAGACCATATATCCCGGGGCTCTAACTGGCCCTCACTCCCCTCTGGCTCCACATACCCCATTCTACTTCCCTAACAATCAAGAACCAGTGACGGCTGCATCGTCAGGGCATCAAATACCCTACACACCCTTCACAGCGTTCATTCCAAAACAAATTGTGCGCAAAACGTCCGGTTATCCTTCTGACTTACCCCAAGCACAACTTTTGGATGATACAGACGATCCATTGGCGCTCCTATATAACCAACTTCTTCGCTTTGTGGAGCGTGATATTGGCAAAATCATGGACATAGCCGAAAAAACCACAGTGAAGCCAGCGGAAAGCTGGAACGAAGATTTCTCACCGAACTCAAATAGTGCGGCTGGCGAAAACAGCAAGGCATTTCAAATAATGGCAAATGTCGTATGGGATGAAATTGGCAACGCTATCTTGGACGAGATTGGCGGAATTGTTTTTTCTGTAGGCAGGCCAAACGAATTTCGCAAGGTTTGTCACGTATCATGAATTTTCAGATGTTCTTCGATTAACACTGAAAACCCATCTTGTTGAAGCATTACGAGACCACCCAGTCATTTATACGGTCTTTGGAATTGCTCGCACCAACCATGCAAGCTGTGGAATCAATGCGACAACACCCGACATACCTTGCATTTGAACGCCGCTGGCAGCTTCCTGTCTACTTTCAACTACGATGGAAGGAGATTGTTGGAACTCTTGAAGAAATGTTGACTACCGTTCGCCTAGAACCAATAATTCCGAAAGGCAAGTATATCTGTTTCTTGGAACTCATCACTAGTTCATGGTATCCGTAGACGGCTCGTTTGCCCTGCCTCAGTCCTCTGCTGTTTGGATTGCTGTATCTGCATGTTGGAGTTCGCAGATCTATATTCCTGAGCTTTCCCACCGATTCTGGAGACTGACACTGCAGGTATGTTCAATGTTTATGAAGTCGTGCAAATCAATGTTTATTCAATGTAGATATTGAGTCGATACAAAGAATGGTTAGAGGAAACGTTTGCAAGCATTGAAGCCCTATCTAAAGGTCAGCATGACAAGGTAAAACTTTCGCCTTCAATTTAAAGATTTTTTTTGATAATAAATTCAGCAGGTAACGTCAGCAACTAACCCACCACGGGCCTCCACAACAGCAGGAGACACACTCTCAAGTGAAGCTGCTGCTGATGACGACACTGCATTACGATACGCCGCTGCGGCAATTGTTGATATTCGGCTCATGGAAACAAATGTCCTGACATTGTGGCAGCAAATAATCGCGATGATGATGCCTGATATTACTGTTGAGGATGACTTAGAATTTCAGACGGAGGGTTCGTTTAATTTTTGTAAATGCTTGATGACAGCAAAACCGTTGAATGTTGATGTGCCACTTCATTTAGATGCCCTCCGCGAAAGCATTTCCGCGTTGGCAGCATTAATTGCGCCTTTCTCAAGGAGGATTATTGCCATCCTCACTCATCGTTGTTGTGATGGCCTTCTCCCAGTTCGGAGTATACCATCTCAATTTCGTGCAATGTCAAATAAAAAGACGCCCATGGAACCCAGCTACTTTGTATCCTCCATTTTGCGTCCACTGAAGCAGTTCTTCGCCATCGGAACAGCCGAGGGACCCGGTAGTCTTTTGAAAGAAGCTTATCTTAAAGAATATGCTTCGGAGGTCTTCACCAATGTGACACAACGGTAATATTTATGATAAATTCTTTATCGTTGATTTGCGTGCTTACTGGGGAATACAGATACATCAGCTATCTCACAGCTATGAAAAAGATTGAAGAGCCTCTCAAACGTCTGAGAAAGAATAAGAAATCCACATTCTCCCTGTTTGGAAATGCAACCACCTCCAATGATGAGGGCAAGGACGAGGAACGCATTCGCAGCCAAATGATATTAGATGCAAATGCTTTTGGCAAGGACGGTGAATTGTTACATGTCGAGGTTGAGACAAATTCTTCCTTCAAGATTCTCAAAGACATGGTGTATGCCACAGACCCAGAATGATACTCTAGATACGCAACTATTTCTGCTGTTGACGGACTGTTCACAGACAAGGTCAGCCATTCACTATCTTAAATTTAGTATTGGAAATACAATCTCTAGATCATTCAGAGGGCATGTCATTGGTAGGTTTACAATTTTGATGAAAGATAATTCCTGTGTGACCGACAATGATAGGGATATGGGCTGGTGACAATTTCTTTTTGCTGTCCAATGCAGTTAGCACAGGCAAGCGGCAGTATTGACATGCTCCCCGCGCCGGCCCCCACCCTTTAGTTTGTTCTCGAGTGACTTGTTCGACGGCTTCGAATAAATCACGATCAATCAGGTGTTTGAGCATGTATAGTAGATCCTCATCTGAGCGATAAGACTCCAGCATTCCCGTGAGGATGATGCGGAATTCGGTATAGTGCGATCCCGTGGACGAGGGTGTTGAATTGACGAGGCGCTTGAATAGACGAGGAAACGACACAGTACTTGAAGAAGTTATGGATACAAGGGCGCCGAAAGTTGTTTGAACAAGGGAACGTAAAGACGATAGAAGATTAGAGACTTCCACCCCTGGTGATGCACTACCAACCATTGTCTCATTTCGATCCTGGACGGGCCAAGACATGGCTATCAGCTGAACAGTTTGAATTTGACTATTTAACAGCTTAAACCACATGTCTTCCAGAGGGACATCCGTTCTTGCAGATCCTTGAGAATGCACTAGGCATATGTCCCGACCAATGATAGCGATGCTTCGAAGCGATTCCAGCTCAGAAACAAAGTCAAAAGACCCGAGTTGTTCATCAATGTTGTCTAGTATTTTTTGGGATAACCTCTTTTGAAAAGTATCTGCTTTGGAGAGGGCACCTTGGGGATCGCCTAGCCAGTCTGTTGCCCATATAACAGCGTCGTAGACATCGTGTGACTCACAGATTTCGAGGATATCTTTAGTGTTGAGTACATCCTTTGGAATGTATTGTAGTGTTGAGATAACATTTTCAGGATGGAATTTACATTGCAAAGAAAAAAACATTTGGTGGAGCGAGGTGGACAGATTCCTCGAAGGGCCGTCTGCACTTGCTGAACCATGTTCTTCCTCGTTCACAGTTGGGGACAGGAGAGTACATAGGTACTGATATCGGTTAGCATCAGCAGCATCGGGGGGTGTTCCATTATCAAGTGTCTCCAGTGCCTTTTCATGGAGCATTGGCACTGTCTTGTCGACAAGTAGCGCTGTCCCACTAATATTTGCATGTAGAAGGAGCGGGAGAGAATTTGATACAATAGCCATCAAATCATCAGGAATAACACCCTTGTTGAGTTGTGCCACCATGATTAAAACCTTCTCCAAATTATGCAGAATTTCCAAAGAGATTAAGTCGGGATCGTTCAGATATGTTGACAGCAGTTTAGCCCAGGAATGGTCATTATAGTACCATGTTCTTAATATCCTGAAGAATCCGGCGCTCTCGAACAAGCTGACGATCCGTTCGCTATCGTGTGGGTTGTAGACCGAGAGGAGATACTCGGCAGCAAGCTGCCTATCCTCACGAGTTTTTCGATCAGGGTCTTCAGCAAGACCAATCAAAATGTTGTGCATTGTGGTCGGAGTGATTTCCAGAAATTGGGTGTATTTCGGGACATTGCGCGCAACGAAGATGTTGACCATGGTGACATCTTCTTGTGGCATGCCACTGGAAGATGCGATTTCTAGAATGATACGAACAATCATGAATCGATCAATGGTTAGGGATTTCTTATTGAGATAGGCATCCTCGAAGGCTATGTCAAGCGAATGAAGAAAGGATTCAGAATCGAATAGCAGTAATTGCCGAACATATGGATATGTCAGTTCCACACCGCCTTCTTCGTCTGAAGTCAGAACAAGTCTGCCTCCTTCACCCGGTGGCCAAACACTTGACCGTCCGAAGAAGAGAAAAGCGTACACGTCTTTTTTGGCTTGGAAGGCATCGTCCTCACTCAAAGGCTCTTCGCTGGGATAAGTGAGGCCCGAGAGAATGTTGGCGAGATAAGGGTATATCTTGTAAGCATTCATGATGGTTGCTTCCATAGACAGATCGGCGTCCAGACTCGAACCCGTCTTATGCAAAAATTCGTCCCGAGTTTTTCTGAAGCTTTTGACCTTGCGGATAAGTCCAAGAAGTTCGACAACTGGAGCAACATAATCCCGCATCGCACGCATGTATATGTAGATAAGGGCATCGTATAGGTGGTGTTGCTGACATAGATGTATTGTTTGGTTGAGGTCGAGACATGATGGATCCATATGCCAAATGATTCGTTCTACGTATTCCGGTCGTCCGTCTTCTGCATGTAGAGATATCAGCCGTTGAGTTATCCTGGGAGGAACATAAGTAATTTCGGCGTTGAGAATAAAAACCTCTAATTGGCGGAGGTAGATAGAAGAGATGCCAGAATCGTCGTAACGTTGGAATAGGTCCTCAAACAGGAATTCAAAGTCTTGGAGGGCAATGGCTGCTCGGCAGCAGACGTTCACAAGACCCTCGAATAGAGAAGTCCGATCAACGCCTCGATTGTCGGGAGTGAAATGTGTGTCATCACTCATTCGGTCCTCAGAAAATGCATATTGTGCCGATGCGTCCATAAGATTCCTCAATTTGTTGCCGATGACTTGTTTTCTATGAACAGGGTTTTCGGGGAGATTGTTCCGATTACCGGGTGCTTCATCGAGATAATACGATCGACTGAGTTCAATTGCTTTCAAGAAATCGCCTTCTTCTACCATAGATAGAATTCGATCTGCCCATGTCAACAATGTTCCCACTAAGAGTTTATCTTTTGTCTGTGGTACAACTTTAAGGCAATATATTTGATAAAAAAAAGACACCGCTTACTAAAACAAAGAGTTTTCCTTTATACATGCGCAGACTATGTGATATCGAGTCCGGTTCGTCACGCTCTTTAGGTTTGAGAGCTGTAGACACAAGGGAGAGGCCATCGAAAGGAACTTCTTCAACTAATCGGTGCAAATTAATGTCATAAACGACGAGTTGCTTGCGAGTTGTAATGACAAGTTGCTGATGACAAGAATAAGTAAGCAGGATGTTACGCACGAAAAGAAAAAAGGGAGCAAACTTGATAATTCAGCCATTGGATAGCTAAGATGTCTTCTCTGGCTGACCAGCTGTCGGACTGCGTGTGTGAAATCATACCAATTTCAATCTCGTCCGATCTCCCTGTTTTCGTATTCCTGACGAGTTGTTTGCGTCGGGTTTCAGTCACTGTCAAAAAGTGCAAAGAACTACCCCAAGAGTATGCTAGAATAGGCAGCGTTTGGACGTCATTTTTGAGGTGTTCGAGGGATTCTGAGGAGGGCTTTATGACGCTTGGAAACCATGCTAAAGAACCAATCCATTTGGACCTTGACCTCCACGAGCCACCTTCGTCGACATCGCGAGGGCATTTGAACCAGGTTCTTGGTGTTGGCTTTAAGCCAACGACGACGAGCTTTGTTGGGGTAAGCAATGCCACCACGTTATAAGTATCGGTTGAGTGAGGTGCGGTACCTAAAGGTAAGGGTGCCATGGCGAGAGCTGTGTAACGAGTTTTGCGAGGCATAGCTATGTTGCTGGAGGAACCAGGTTTTGGACTGGGTGCTTTCAGATGGCGGGTAGGGTAAGGCGCTTCAGGATATCGACCAAGAATGCGGAGAATATCCGATGCCTCTACAAAAAGGATCTTTCCTAGGGAATGATAAAATGCCAATCCATGCTCGTCCGCAGAAACAATTGCGGTATGCCTACCGGCCACGAAGCCGATACTGACAATTTTAGAGCCTTGTAGGTGGCCTTCTTTTCTTCCGGAGGCTACTGCACTCAGGGTAGTCGGAGCGACCGACCTCACTGGTGTGTGCGATTGCTTGAGATTGTATAATTGTATATAGCCTGCTGCATGGCCGGAAGCTACGAATGTGTGATCATGGGAAAGAGCAAGCGCAGTAACAGGGCCAATTATGTTTCCTGGGTTGCATTAAGATTAGAATGGATATATCATAGTAAGATTTATTCCGAACCTAGTGTCAAATTTTCGCAGACGCATATAAGGGTCTGTTTGAAATCATGCACAACAACTTTGCCTTCCGTTGTACCAATGCATATGAGCCCATTTGCAGCTATCACCGTAGGCATACCCAGCATTGGGGCACCCAGTACATTAGACACCTTCTGTGAGGCCTTGGAATACATTGTCTGCGTTATTCCCTGAAGGTCAGTCCATTTAAATATGTTCTGATCTGTCACTACTCGATCTTGTTGTAAATTGTCTCGTTTGGAGGATGAGTGAAGGTTGGTGATAGATGACACTCGAGACAGAGAAGAGAATCGGGAGGGAGAAGGAGAAACGCCATCGAATAGGTGCGAATGTGAGGTCGCCGAGCTTTCATTAGAAACTAGCATAGAAGACTGGGGGGTATACGAGCGGAGCCGTGATACTGTGGGATGAAGGAAGGGCCTGGCAAGTTTTGAATAGGAGACTTTAGAATCTAGTGACGAAAGCACAGATTCGGGTGTCATCAATCCAGTCACTGAGAGGGACGGCGAGCGTGTCCCGTAGTGCTAATGTCCAAACTACATAAGCGCTTATAATCTACAAATTGGTTTATACATACATACCGAATCCTCAACATGCGGCTCGTCTTGAACATCGTTTATCAAAGATTTTTCGACTTCCAAAACATCGTTATCCGACTCTGTTTCGTCATGATCTTGGTCGAGCACGTCGCGCAGCTGGGTTGTATAACTGGTGGAGGTATCGACATCAACCCCATTGTACACAAAGACTTCTTCCTCCTCCTCTTCTTCATCGGCTGAATTTTCTCCGTCAAATAGTTCCTCCATGTGGGTAGAATAGTCTCCAGGATATGTGAATTCGATGTCTTCGTCATCAGAAGAGCCGCTCTCGGAGACCTCATGGGTGTCAGAAGGACCAGGATCAGTTTCCGTCGTCCATGGATTGGAGGAGTCTGTAGATGCCATGAGTGGCCTAGAAGCTTGAGGTCCTGAGCCTTACAGACAACTTAAAGCCAGGGTGCGCCGTATTCAAGCCGCTTTAGCATGTCATCATTCGACCAATAACGTCACGCAGACTCACGCCGCTTTATATTCTACTAAGTATTAACGGCAAGTTATGTAACGTCATTATAGTGCAGCAGGTGAGGGAGACTGGAAACCAAACGGCGTCCACAAACGCTACATGAAAATTTCAGATGAAATAATAGTTAATTAGGAAGCTGAGAAATATACATATGTGTAATTAACTAGTCACAATTACACAATGTCCGGCCGAGAAAATGTGGAGGAAAGAAGCGACTAACAGAAGTTTTGGTGTTTGATTCAGCTCACGCTACAAGTCTGCGGTCGCGATCCCGAGCTTTGGCACCTGGACCAAACCTCTCCTGAAATCCGATCAACTCCTCCATTAACTCCTCCATCATCTTCATAGTCTGTGCCGATACTTCCAGTGCGCTTTCAGACATTAAATGCCTTTCTAAAGAGTTATTGGATTGATGCACTTGGTGATCGGAGGACGATGGTTGACGATCAATAACCATGCGATTGTCGGTATCACCAGGTAGGACAGGATCATCGGACGTGTCGTGCGACTCAGCCAGAATCGCTGCCTGTTCACGTAAAGCCTTTTCGAGGGCTTCACGCCTTCGTCCGCGATCAAGAGCGCTGGCTTGTTCCCGCCCAACCCATTCCACTAAAGCTCGGACACGTTTGTTCATATCACCGACACTCATGCGCTTTGCTGGCCATTTGACTTTAACGCCCCTTTCCATTGTTCTGTCAGCGCTCTCCCCTCTTGAATTCGAGCTGCCTGAAGAGGTGACGCCTGCTCTAACTTCTAACGGCTGAGGGGTGTCCGTAGGTAGCATTTGTTCCAGATGAGATAAATAATCCGGAAGGTTCCATGATGTGAACAGAGTTTGCTGAGAAACAGCGTACGCATGTGAGTTTCGGTACGCTCGAGCATCTGCAGCACTTGTTCCGGTTTGCTGGCCAGCAGCACTAGAACCTAATTGATTCCGTCGAGTTCCATGCTCATGAGTAGCGGCGCCCGAGCCATGGGACATTGACTGAGATATGGGAGGCCGCCTGGGTGCATTGGATGACTTGATGCGCGAATGATTCCCTGATCGCTTCCCTGACGTGCTGAGAGCTGATCAAGGGAACATTGTCAAGGTAATATTGACTATTTGATGCTATTAGAACGAACCTTCCTCCGAATCCACTACTGCCACCTCAATGGCGGGATTTTTCTTGCCACCTCGCCTATTTCTACCTCCCGATGGTTTTGAGGCTGCAGGGGCCTTCTCTATAGCCGGAGGATCGGCTGGGGGAACCGTCCTTCGTTGCCCGTCAGATGCCGTAGATGCAGACCGCGTCCGCTTTTTGGAGGTGCTACTAAATTATTAGAACATATAGTATGGCATATTTCGAAAACACGTACTTGTCTTCATCCACACGCTTTCTTTTCTTTTTGCCATTGTCGGTGATGTCAGGAACGGTGGATAGGATGTCTTCTACAGGTACATCCTGAACGGCGGCGGCCTCGGCAGCAGTAGCCTCAATAATTTCTTTCAGGCTTTCATCAAAAGCAGCGTCCCTGCTATTCATGGTATTCCGACGTTTGGATGCCTGCTTCAAAAGATGGGATGGCGAACGGGATCGCGAGACACGCTGGGCGGAAGTGGTATCATGTCGTGAAGTTGCTGAGGATTGTCGGGGCCTCTTCGCCAGTCTCCTATGGTCCGTCAGCGATAAGCGCGCGTGTTATACTATGCGACAGGACTTGCTTTAGAAGATCCTCGTGCATTTGAGGCTTGCATAGTTCGCAGTAATAGTCGTCATCGTGTACTTGGTCTTCAGATATATAGCCCATGCATAAGCCGTGTTGCCACACTTTACAGGTTTCACATTGAACCATGAACTCTCCGGCATCAGGATCGTCCTCTGCAAAAAGTGTTGTTTATTGAATGGCGGAACGCGGGGAGTCTACAACGTACCTGCGCTGCCGCATACACATCGGGTAATACCCTGTTCTTCTTCTTCTTCTTGACCTTCTTGTATTTGCGCTTCACCAGGAGCTATCTCGAGATCGCTTGATTGACCGATATTGCTTGGTTTGTCGTTGTCTTTTTCCTTGGGTTTCCTTTTCGCCTTGCTGTTGGTAGAACCGCTGGCGGAAGCGGACGGGACACCAGAAGTTACTCCTTGTTGCTTGCGATCATCAATAATGTCGTCGTGGTCTTCCTGTTTGAATTTCTTGCTGCGATTGTTGGTGGAAGATGAGGTGGTGCGAGACCCACTGGGTCTCTCTCGGGGGGCCTGGTCGGAGTCGGGAGATTTAGAGGCACTTGCAGAGACGGACGGAGCTGAGCGGCGGCCAGAGCGACGCGTTTCGCGGGGAGATAAAGGAGGACCCATGGTGGCAGTCTGAGCCATTGCTGCAGGGCAAGAAATGAGGGTGAACCAGGGGCCGATTTCAGAACGGAGGACGGGTGATCACGTGGTTTCAAAGATCAAAACTCAAGATATTTCGGTGCGAGTCACTTTTTATTCTCTCATTGCTCCTCTTCGATGGCCCCAGTCGCCACCTTAGAATATTCTTCCAGTGCACCTCAGCCTATACAGTATCCGCGTCTAGCCAAGCATCAACTTGCATCCGGCGCTCCCGATTATATTCGCCTTATCTTGACTGCAAAAGTCTATGAAATTCTGAAAGAGACCCCACTCGTCCTAGCCACAAATCTCAGTGCGAAACTAGGAAATCAGATATGGCTGAAGCGCGAGGATCTTCAGGAAGTATTTAGCTTCAAAATTCGAGGGGCCTACAACTTTATGGCCAGCCTAAGCGACGAAGAGCGATGGAAGGGTGTCATCACATGCAGTGCTGGTTAGTGTGCGTATTTCATCAACGCGTATCGCTACTTTCACTTTATTATCTGTCTCTTCGTTATAACATGATTCTGAGTTTGTATACTTTACAGGAAACCACGCGCAGGGAGTCGCCCTTTCCGGCGCTCGGCTCGCTATTCCGTGTACAATCGTGATGCCGCAAGGTACTCCAGACATCAAAGTTCGCAATGTGGCGCGTCTTGGAGCAAAAGTGGTACTTCATGGCTCCGATTTTGACGAAGCTAAGGCCGAATGCGCGCGTTTGGCTGGTATCCATGGTCTGATCTTTGTTCCTCCATACGACGACCCTTTGGTCATCGCCGGGCAAGGAACCGTCGGGATGGAAATATTGAAGCAGTTGCCAGATTCCGAACAGCTGAGCGGAATATTTGCGTCTGTAGGAGGGGGTGGTCTTGTTTCTGGGATTTGTGAATACGTGAAAAGGATAGGAAGTCCAAATACTCAAGTTATGGGCGTCGAAACCTTTGACGGAGATGCGATGGCGCAAAGTCTCGAAAAAGGCGAAAGAGTTACGCTTCGTGATGTAGGACCTTTCAGCGACGGCACTGCTGTAAAGATTGTCGGCGAAGAACCTTTCCGAATTTGCAAGCAGCTTCTGGATGGGATCGTGAAAGTTGACAATGATGAGATCTGCGCAGCAATCAAAGATATTTTCGAAGGTATGCCTTCAATGTCACAATTGCTATGAAGAAAACCTGCACTGAATAAATTCCCAGATACTCGGTCTGTAACAGAACCAGCAGGAGCTCTGAGCTTGGCTGGTTTGAAGCGCCACATAATTCACAATAACTTGATTGGTGCACAGAGAAAATATGTTGTCGTCGTCAGCGGTGCAAATATGAACTTTGATCGATTGCGCTTTGTCACAGAACGAGCTGAATTGGGAGAAGGCAGAGAGGCTCTTCTTAGTATCGATATCCCAGAACGTCCGGGAAGGTGCGTTCTTTCATGCCTGACGGCGAAGGTGTTCTGACGAATGAGTGCTGTTAGTTTTATCGCATTGCACTCTGTTATCCACCCCCGCTCTGTAACAGAGTTCATCTATCGTTACAATGTTTCGGGTGACAGAGCGCATGTCTTGATGTCATTTAAGTTGCACTCGACATCCAGAGAAGAGGAGGTTGCTGAGGTGCTTTCCGCCTTGGAGAGTTCCGATATGAAAGGTTATGATATTAGCGATGATGAAGTTGCAAAAAGCCACGTTCGATATATGATTGGGGGCTGTCAAAATGTCCCCAACGAAAGGATATTCAGATTTGGTGAGTTCAGGCAGAGAAATTCGACGTGCAGCAATCCAATATCTACTTCCACAGCATTCCCAGAACGCCCGGGTGCCCTTCGTAAATTCCTCGTCGGACTTCAACAAGGCTGGAATATTAGTTTGTTCCATTATCGTAATCATGGTGCAGGTATGTCGGTCCATACGAGTAGGTGAAACTTTTATTCTGACAGTACTGTAGATTTAGGCAAAGTTCTTGCTGGAATCCAAGTTCCAGCAGCACAGTCCAAAGAATTTGATCAATTCTTGCAGACGCTTGACTACGCGTATGTAGAAGAGACAGAAAATGCTGTCTATAAAAGGTTTTTACAGGGTTAGATACTGGCTCTAATTTGTCTGTGAACATGTATAGAATGAGTCGTTTTCTGAGTGCATCATTCAATCAAATCTATGTATCAGCGCCATGAGAAGCCTTGCGCAATATGTAGTCAGTAGTTTCGAAACAGTGCGTAAGCATATCGAGGTCAATCTGTCCTTTAAGCGCGTTCCATGCGAGAACCGCCTTTTATACAAGGCGTCGAAAGTTCAGTGTGATCTCACAGGTATTCCATTAATCTACACAAATACTTGAAAAACCGTCAATACTTTAAACATACGGAGAAATGTAAACGCGCACAAGATGCATTTAATGGTGGTATGAATCCGAAGACTTTTGGGCACTAAGATACATGTTGTCTACAACAACGTATGCCGTGAAAGCAACAACTGCTATTCCAAATCCAGGGAACATGTTTCGAAGCATGACGCGGTTGGTGAAAACAGGGTTCTTCCTCCAGGCTTCGGCCTTGGCCCAGGGATCTCTGAATAGTGGAAGATTAGACATTCTATCGGGGTTTGTTAGTTGATCCACCATAACGCGAAATAGACTTGAAGAGCATACTGGAGGTCGAAAGGTAGGTCTTGGGGGAGAACCTCCACTGACCTTCCGAATCGGACCTAAATGTCAGCTGACTAAGCATTCAGGAGATCGTGATCTGGCAGTTGCGGGCAGGCTTTGTTAACTTCAACAAATTTGATTGAAACCTGGCAGTGACCATAACGATCGCTCTCGTCTCTTGTACCCGTTCAAGACTCAAGTAATTTCTTCTGGACGCGTAGCAGTCAACTACATACTGAGTGGACAATCTATATGAATATGCCAGTTGATTCCCATATGCACATCGACAGCAGACAGCTTCCTGAACAAGCCACATCGAATGGACACAAACGAGGAACTGCCATGAACGGGAATGGTTTGAGCAGCAGTTTGGAGCACCAAAGTTCCGACGATGACGACGATTTACCGTTGGTACGCATTGCACCTTAACAATAATATTATGTCATTTACCCTCTTCCAAGTCCCAAACTACTCGTACTACAGACGCCACGTCGCATCCGTCTCGCAACCTGAAACGCAAGAAGGCCGCCTATGTGGAAACCTCCAGCGACGACGATGTGCCTTTAGCATCCTCCCCTAGTAAAAGCAGGACAAACGGAAAGGGCAAGATTACGCTGCCTCCAGACACAGGCGGTGAATCTGAAAGTGAGGCTGCGCCTAAGGCACGGCGTACCTCCAACGGTCGTGGCTCAAAGCCTCCGCCAAAGAAGAAAGTCAAAGAAGAAAGTGACCCAAGTGGGGCAGATGACGACGACAAACCACTGGCCCCCGCAAAGCGTGCTCCTACACGAAAGCGGAAAGTGAAAGCGGAAAGTGGCACCGACGACGACACAGCGATCAGCAAGAAAGCTCCGGCTAAATCTCGCAAGAAGGCAACAAAGAGCGAAGAAACCTCTGAGGTAGACACTCCGAAGCCCAAACGAGGAAAAAAAGCGAAGAAAGAAGATTCTGAGAAATCTCCCAAAACACCCAAGGCCAAGAAGGAAAAGAAAGACGATGAACAGGAAGAAGTCTTCAGATGGTGGGAGAACAATCCTGACGGCAATGGCGACGACAGTATCAAGTGGACGACTTTGGAGCACAATGGCGTTATATTCCCTCCACCGTACGAACCTCTGCCGTCCAATGTCAAGATGAGTTACAATGGTATGCTTAATTTGGAAACCTCTTTAATTCTCAATTTCATGACCTTTTAGGTAATTCTGTTGATCTGCCTCCGGAAGCGGAGGAAGTAGCTGGTTTTTATGCCGCACTTTTGGAAACCGACCATGCCAGGGACGCCACGTTCAACAGAAACTTTTTCGAGGATTGGAAAAACGTGATGAAGAGGTTTCCTCCTGTAAGTCACCAACAACATATGTCGTCGCTTTCTTTCTCATCATCATAACAGAGAGATGGAACCAAGATCACTCATTTTGAGTTGTGCGATTTTCGGCCTATGTTTGAACACTTCGAAGGTGAAAAAGCCAAAAAGAAAGCGATGACGGCGGAAGAGAAAAAGGCAGCGAAGAAATCCAGAGATGAGATGGAAGCTAAATACACAACTTGTCTGCTGGACGGTCGTAAAGAGAAAGTAGGCAACTTCAGAGTCGAACCTCCGGGTTTATTCAGAGGGCGTGGCGATCATCCTAAGAAAGGCGCACTCAAAGTAAGTGTATTGCAAAAGCGCAAGTGGAAGAGTATTGACGGTCGCTTTCGCAAGTTCCGGGTGCGACCTGAAGATATCACCCTCAATATTGGGAAAGGCGCCCCTGTTCCTATTCCCAACATGCCTGGTAACTGGAAGGCAGTTACCCATGATAATACTGTTACTTGGCTTGCAAACTGGACTGAGAATATCAATGGCAATCACAAATATGTCTTTTTGGCCGCAGGAAGTTCCCTGAAAGGCCAAAGTGACATGCAAAAATTCGAGAAAGCGCGTGAATTGAAGGTAAATCAGTTTCTACACATGCAAGTAGTTGGTGTACTCATAAATGCGTAGAAACATGTCGATCGTATCCGAGAGAATTATTCGCAGGATCTAAGGTCTAAGGTGATGGCTGACCGCCAGCGTGCCACCACTATGTATTTCATCGACAAACTCGCCCTTCGTGCCGGTAACGAGAAAGGCGAGGATGAAGCCGACACCGTAGGCTGCTGCTCCCTCCGTTGCGAACATGTTACTTTGGAAGCTCCAGATTTCATCATTTTCGATTTCCTTGGAAAGGACTCTATCAGGTACTACAACAGAGTTCAAGTTGAACCTCAGGTCTTCAAGAATATACGGATTTTCAAGGAGAACAAGAACGACGACGATAACTTGTTCGATCGTGTGACAGTGCGATTTATTCTTTATATATTGTATGTACCGCTCTAATCGCCTTCACTAGACCACTTCTCTCAACAAGCATCTCACAAACGAGATGAAAGGCTTAACGGCCAAAGTCTTCCGTACTTTCAATGCGTCTATCACATTTCAGCGTCTCTTAGATGAGGAGCCTTTGGAGGGTGCCAGTCTTCAGGAAAAACTCAATGCATACAACACTGCCAACCGTAAAGTCGCCATTTTATGTAACCATCAGCGTAGCGCACCCAAAACACACGATCAATCAATGGCAAAGATGCGTGACAAGGTGAATAAACACCTCGCAATTCATCATTCATTGGTGATATAACCTGACTTTGTTGCAGTATCGATCATTCAAGTATGAACGCATGAAACTACGACATGCACTGTTCAACCTAGACTTCAAGTACAAGAAGAAGGCACAGTATAAGGACGATGAATCCGACTTGGACGATGAATGGATCACAGAACATGAAGAGTTACTCAAAGCAAAGGAGATAGAAAAGGCGGAGAAGAAGTTCGCTAAAGAGAACGAGAAATTAGAGGAAGACGGTAAAAAGCTTCATGCGGATTCTGTTCTACAACAACGTATCGAAGAGGTTGAAGCTGAATTTGAACAATTGGCTAAGGAGCGTAGAACAGGGAAGGCCGACGCCAAGAATCGATCTGCAGACAAGATTGAAGAGGCGATTGACAAACTCACTGATAAAATCAAGTCCTTCAAGTTACAAATGGTTGATCGAGACGCAGGAAAGGAGGTTGCGTTGGGCACGAGGTGCGCTTGTGCATTTTGCGTTTTCTACGATGTTCATATTTGAATATACATTATTCAGTAAAATCAACTACCTTGATCCCAGGCAAGCTTTTCGATGCATCTTCGTACCATTTCTGATATCATCACTTAGAATCACTGCTGCCTGGTGTCAAATACACGATGTTCCTATCGAAAAAATATTCTCGAAGACTCTGATTACCAAATGTAGGTTTCACTACTTCCTGTCACTGCTAACACCATCTCATTGAGGTTGGTTTTGTAGTCCCGTGGGCGATGGAGGTTGAATCCGAATGGAAGTTTTAGCACTGAGCAAAGGGACTTGACTAGACACAGATTCGACACTGTTCGCGTGTGATGATTTACGCAAGATTTTGCGGACGATACATATCCTCTTGTATAGAAATACTTACGTAGATGAGGGCACACCAGTTTGGTATTCTGGTACTTACTCGGACGTTAGTAATAAATTTGTGGTTGTAGCAGATTATTTAAATAATTAGCTGTCTGTAAGAAAAGAGTAATAACGCTTAACCAATACTCAGCATTGTAACTGTTGACTGGCTACTGGTACGGAGACTTACACACTCAGGGCTGTATATATCCCTCATGATAGCGAAGTATCTGTGCCTTTGGCGGCCGCGGGTGTCGGGCCAGACGAGCCGCTCCCCCCCACAGCGTTGCTTCTGCTCACCAAGGAATTTAAAACCATTGCCAGCCCACTCATCTGAGCACTTTGTAATAATGAGACATTGATTTCGAGGCTTAATATCGTTCCATTGGCGGTTGAACCTCGAAGAACAGCGGGCGGCTGTTGTTGACCTTCCGGGGGTAATGATGCTGCCGGCACAGGTATAATTCCCAGAGCATGGAGTGCCGGTAGAGATGCCACCGGAAGCTGGACGGGAATCGCACTACTGGGTTGGTACGGTGTATAGCTCGATGCTGGTGGGGGTGGAGCAACGGAAAAGGTGGTCATGGTTGGAGCGGGCACCGGGCTGCCATAAGCTTGTGTATATGCATACGGATATGCACGGTAATATTGAGTTTGCATCGTAGATATAGGTGTTTGGGGCGCGGTGGAGAAATGCGAAGTCCTCGATACGTTAGTATTTGCGCGCTTCTCCCGTTCAAATCGTTCAGCCTCGGTGCGTGCAGTACGCAATTCATTCGTAATCCAAGCATTTTCGGAACGGTCGGAATCGAGAACAACCTGGGCTAGATAATAGGCTTGATCATCTGGTGAAGAACGCTGCACAAAAGACGTAAGAGGAGGGAAACAGTTCCATCGTCATCCTTACCTTCGCAGAACGTATCTTTAATTTTCGCCAGCGATCTCGAATAGCTTCTCGTCTTCGAACAAGTTTCAAAGCCATTTTTGTAGCTGCCAAGAAGTTAGATCGTTACAACATGGATAGAGCAATCTCACCTTGTATTTCCTTCTTCCAGTCTGTCTCAAAAGCCTTTTCTTTCCCCTTCCCAGAAGTAGCTCGCAATAAATCCAATCTTGGCTGTTGGAAGATATGGTAAGGTAATAATCGTTCAATGGCGTCGCTTTCATCCAAAAAAGGGGAATCCATGTCAGGGTGTGTCACCATGTTGTGATCATTGGCAATGCGTGTGTTCAACCTGCATAGTCCATGAGCGAGATGGAAGCAATAGCAAAGGTAGTATCCTAGCCTCTCATGAGTATATACCATACTTTCACGTTCATCTGGAGCTCTGTTCTCATTAATAACTTGAAACTGCGTTATGGTAGGTGTTTCTTCAGAGACAGAGACTGGAGCTTGAGATGCGGACTGTAGGGGTTGATAAGATACACCCAAGGATGATGTAGCCTGGCCATTCGAGATGTATGTTCCTGCAGATGGAAAATGCGGATTCGTGGAGTTTTGGTGAGGTTCGGGATTGTATGCCATCGACATATTCCCCGTTGGTTTGTTGAAGTTTGGACATCGAGGGGCCCGTGACCCGATGACTTTCTTCAGGGCAGGTCGCTCGCCCTGAATGGAAGGAATCATTAATCCACCCACCGCATACTATAGGTTGACTATAGGTGACCTTCAAGTTACAGTGCTTTGCATATTGTTTTGCACAACAAAACTCGCCGAAAAAAATTGCGTGACTGACAGTCACTTTCCCACAGTAACC
>JAEKIV010000317.1:0-39157 GCA_016801325.1 Hypholoma fasciculare
GGTGCCCCGTCTGCGACAAGCAGATACAGCCAAAGCGCATCACAACAACCGTCCCCCGCACAATCCAGCCCCCGCCCCCCGCCCCGCCCTCGTCCCCCCGCCGCAAGGGCGCCCCCCGCAGAGGCGGCCTCGTCAACGGCACTGGCAGACTCCGGCCTAACGGCACTGTCAAGCCAGCCGCACCCGTAGTTGTCATGAAGGAGCGTGTCATCATCGACCAGGGGCCCACCGCACTCTACTGCTCCGACGAGTGCCAGATGGTCGACCTCGCGCGGTCCAGCCGCTCAGCAGTCATTGACCCAGCGCGCGAAGAGCCACCCCAAGTCCCGGTCACGCTCGCGAAAAAGACATTCACGGTAGGCGACAGCGATCCTCAGCCAGCCGCGCCAAAGGCACCCCTCACGTCGATGGAAAAGTTTGCTGCGTTCTACAATTTTCCCGAGATGCCACCGGTACCTGTCTTCGAAAAGACAACACCCTGCGACCCCCTCCCCTACAACAGCGGTATCATCATGGCTGGCCGCCTCATTACCTCGCTCGCACCCTCGCCTCCTTCCAAACCACAAGTCGGCCGCTATCACCCAGCCCCGGAGCCCCGCAAGCCGGTGGCTGGCTGGACGGACGGTAGCCATGCTTGGCGCTCCGCCGTTTACAGCACTGCTGCCCCGCGCAGCAACAAGCCGTTCACGGGCGAGGTCGCCATCAAGGCCTACGGCTCTTTCTCCACCCCTGCGCGAAGCGGCGTGAGCGCGTCTTGCCCGACCGTGATCGCCAAACTTCCCTCTGAAGCCGAATCAGCATCAGCCGCCGAGGCGCTCCTGTCCAGCTTCTCTGAAAAGTTCACCAGACGGACAGAGTCGCGCGCATCGCTCTACCATGGCAGTAGCTCACCGGCGCCATCTTCGGTCGTTTCGACGCACTCGTTGCCGCTGCCTTCGACTACGCATCGCCCACTTGTTCCCAGCTCTGTGGAAGGCAAACTTCTCGTTCCTGACGTCAAGATGCGCGTCCACCGCGGCGGCAGCAGCTCATCGCTCTCTAGCAACTGGAGTGGTCGTCTCGGCACGTCTTCCTCTTCAAGGAGAAGCGTTGGCGTTCGCAGTCCACTCAGTTTGACGAGCGACAGCGACGAGGACACGGAGCGTTGCAATAGCAAGCAATCTCAGCGGCGCGACGTCAAACCCAAGAGACCAGTCGTCGAGAACAGTAAGTTTTTTTCCTCTGGTAAACTTTCATTCGCTCATTTATTCTACCCTGCAGCGCGCTCTTGGTCTTACGACAACGTGCAAACATACGACATTCTAGTCATTCCCAAGAAGGTCAAGAAGGTCGTGAAACAAGTCGTTGATGGCGTGGAGCAAGATGTCGAGATCGAGGTCGAGGAATATCCTGAGCGCAAACGCCTCTTCCTTTTCCCCCCATCGCAGCGGATATCCGTCCCCTGAGCGTTTTATTTCTCTTCTCTCTCTTCTCTCCGGCATTCATCCATCTCGCCTCCTGCATTTTCTGCTGCATGGGTTTGTATCATTGGATCTTTTTCTGGACTCGCGCACATCGACCCTTCCCTTTTTCATCGCTATCGAACTCTGGCTGTCTCGCTTTCCGCTCCGCTTTGCTCATCGACTCGTTTTGTTGTCTCTGCTCTGGTTCAATTTTTCTATCTCGCGACTGGCATAGGCCGACACCCAGACGACGGTCGGACAGACCATCCCCATTGGCATTTTTATTCCTCGTGATGATTATCTGACATTTATCATCGCCCCTGTCTCCCTCATATCCACTGCACCCGCCCCTTCCATACCCTCCCATACCTTGCATTTGACGATACCCCCTTTATGTTTATCGTTATCACCCACCACTGCATCATCCCCAACCCACCGCATGCATACCCTTATCATATCGGCACCTCCATCGATGGCGATTGCCGATCCGCCTCGCATTTCTTCCTCATACCCGGGATTTTCCTTTGATACCATTGGTTGGTTGTCCACCGCACTCCAAGCATCTACCGCCGTCTGCGCCCGCCGCGCCGCCAGTCGCATGTACCATCACCGCTTCGTCATCGATCAACGAGGCATCATCTTTTCCTTCCGGTTTTCTTCACTCCGTGTATGTACTTTTATTGTTATTATCAGGCTCCGCCCGCGAACAGGCCGCGGGCTGTACATATCCAACAACCAAAATTTACCAATACGACCCAGCGACTCCGCGTGTACCTAATCTCCTCCTTCCGTGTTTACTACTTCTACCCGCCCGCCTACTTTTATTCTTACTCTCGGTTATTCTTTTACGTGGGCGGCGAAACAGGCGCCGAGCCTTTTCTACTGGTTACATAGTGCTTTATTATTGGTATTATACGACATACTACTTGGGTTTTCTTTCTTTGTACTTTTTCGGGTCACAATGAAATTCCACATTGAATGGAAAAAGCAAGAATCGCGTGATTTTGCGTTTTGTGGGACATGAAAGGCGAGAAGCAGAGCCTGAAATGAAATGAAAGGGATGAATGAACGGGGTAGAGGGCATGGCGAATGTAGGTAATGCGAAGCCAATACCTATCGGCCGCCGATCGCAGACAAAGCACGGGAAGATAACGGCGTGCGTGCAACCTCAGCTAGTCTGCCAGCACCGCACACGGGGACGACTGGGGCAGGGGGTGCGGTTTTACTTTTACGTGGCAGCGCACGCACGCAGGCGGCCATGAGCGTAAGTGCACGCTGCGTCTCGGCATGCATGCAAAATGACAAAAGCGACCTGCTGCCCCAGATGGAAGGGACGGGGAGCACGCCGCAATGAGCATCCGGAGATGACTCGCTCCCCCGTGCCCCGCCTGGCCAGCGGCGTGGCAGCGGGTGGACATGAAAATGGCCTGTGCTGCAGAAAGTGAATGTGATTATTTCATTTATTGTGTGCACTCTGCAAGACTGCAGCAGGTGCCATGGCGCCGGACCGCACACGTTCCGGCCACGAGTGGCCATGGGCAGCTGGCTGGTGCACTGGGCCCTGGCGCGCGGTATATTAAACGCTGACGAAGGTGTGGTGGGTGCGCGATGACGCATGTGGGTCATAGCTCCTGAGTGTGCTATGTATAAACGCGACGGGGAAGGGGGCGTGTACGCAGCTCGTACGCGCGCGGACGGCCGCCGGGCGGCGCGCTGCGTCCAGTTTAGCGTCACGGACCGAGGGACCCCTTGGAACAGAGCATGTATACATGGGGGGGTGCAGGGATTCGGGAACAACCTTATAGCCTCCAGCGTCGCGGCGGTGGGCGACGGCGACCCTGGCGATCCCACTTAGCGCTTAGCTCGCAGCGCCGTGATATCTCCTTCCTGCGTTTCCATACGGCCGATGGGTGGGCTGTGCCGTATTTGGACGGGTGCGGGCGCACCTCAGCTTGAGGGTGCAGTTGCACGAGCGTGCTTGTGGCTCCAAGCGACAAGCCGGCTGGGCGACACTGGCTGAGCGCGCGCGTGCATATGCGCGTTCTGTGCGGCGCCAGAAGACGCGTCGCCGACCGCGTATCGCTGTGCGCTCTGGGCTGCACTGCCGCGCACGGCCTATTAAGCACGCGCTCAGTTGCCGTCATTCCAGGACGGCGGCCAGGTGCACCCTGAGCGCTCGTCCGGACGCGGCCGCGACGCGGGCCTCGAGAGCAAGTGCGTCGCAACCGCAGGCGCGTTGTTTATTACGCCGGTGTGCAACTGCAAAACATGTGTTAGAGGGGTCCTTTTTTATATACTTCGTAATTTTGTGGCGCAAGGGCATTGCACCAACTGCACCTGCCGACGACGCCACACACGCGTGGCGGCGCGTATCTGCATCAAAACCACCGGGCACACTGCTCAGGTCTACTTAGGAGGGGAATGGGTACCCTCAAACGCCCTTTATGTATATCGTGTTTCGACGGGGATCGTCTGCGCGTGCCCGCCGCTATCTGCCTGCGCTGCGCGTGGGCATGGGAATCGAGGATCGCCGCACCTGGGGCTCCCGGCGAAACCCTGCGCAGCGGCTATCCGCCGCTGCGCCGTCGTGGTTTTTCCAGGTTTCTCCGGCGGCGTTGGGGTCATCTCGAATCCACGCGCGCCGGAGCGGCGACGGCCGTGGGGACTCGGCGCGGGTGCGCGGCGCGGTGAGGCTGACGCGACTACACAGCAGAAAGGAGATACGGAGCAATCAGTCGCGGGCAGGGTTCACTGCAGCCGCCTCTGTCTCTTCGTGGGTTTCCAGCACCACTGCGAAGGTGGATACGTATATTGGGATAGGAGCGCTGACATATTAGTACCACACTGCGTGACTGAGACAAATGTTAGAGCTGATATTGAGTGCCATCGGGCCCCATGGTCGAGCTCCTGGGAGCCATCTGCCAGTGGGGACTGTACGATGAATTCTTCACGGTAGGATATAAGGAGGATCCAAGGGAAAATAGGCATTTACTCCCACTTGCTCCTGTGTGCAACGAATATAATGCGGATAGATAATATAATACGGGGTGCTTGCCCATCGTCGCGGAGCTGGATTCACGGCGCGATCGGGGTTCGATGAGGGTCACAGCGCGCTTTGTATACCCTATTTTGAGGTGCGGCGTAATCGAATCGCGCGGTGCTTTTGTCGCGAGAGGCTCTTGTAGGCTGTTGTCGGCCGCGAGGGAGAAAGCATGCTCATTATAGATATAGATTGTACATACATACTTTCGAGGTACAAAATGCAGCCTTGACTATAGATTGATCAATTGAGTATCCGTGACCTGCTCAGAGCCTTAAGCGGAGTAATTGCGAACCTGCAACATGCTAGCAGAGACTGGTGGTGATTTTTATTAGGTGAAAAATAGTTAGAAACATCCATGAACATCGTTGGTGTTCATAAAAAAACAATTCTCCGTCGGGACGGGGAATGATACTGTGTTTATAAGGACTCGAATGTATTCAATACACCCAGGTACGCCACTGCTTTGGAAAAATTAACAAGTCTTTTTGAATGGTTTCTCAGGGCGGCTGCAGGCGGCTGCCCGTTGTCGTCGCGCAAGGCACTTGATTTTCATGCAAGCGGGTAAAATCGGATTAAATAAAATACACATAGGAAATGCATTAGTAATGTTACAAGTCCTGTAGGTCCCTGGATATGACCTTGAGTTCGCCGTCGTCCCTCGTCCACATCCACAAATTTAATGACGGTAGACTCCGTACCAGATAACCCCAGCAATTTCCCGGCAATGCAAAGGTTACCAGAAATATGGCGGAAGAAAATTAAACAAAAGTGTGAGTATATATAGAAAGGAGGGTTCTGGCCATTGAATACATACATATCATGCTCTCAACATCAGTCAGCCTCCTCTAAATTACAATTACAATCACGCGCAGTATGAGCTTATAGTCGCTGGAGCAGCATTCTAGGGTCTCAATGTTCACTATTGTGTACAACCGCGGAGTCTCTTGTCTGGCTCGCCGGATTGTTTTTTGTTAAGGCAATGGTATGGAACCACAGCTGGCTGAACGTCAGAGTGCGCCAAAGTGCCGGATAAGCGCTAAGCACGGAAGCGGATGCAATGGGCGGGCGTTAGGCATGATGCGCACACAGGTGATTGTAAATGGATGGGAAACGGAATGGCTTCCCTCCGACATTATGATTGATTGAATTGACTTCTATTCAGAGGCTTCACTGAGCTTCAACCTGGCTATAAGTAACAGTGCTCGTAAACATAAATGAACGCACGGGAACACGCGAGCGGGGTGAATTGTCCATGTCAGCGCCGACGGGGGGGACCGTTATTTTACATAATCAGGAATTCTCTCAGTTACCGCCACGCGAGCGCCGGGGGGTCCCGCCGCGCGCCCACACCATCTTGCCGGTGACACGTTCCCCGCATCGGACCCTTGTCAATGAGTTCCCCGCTTTCCACGCGGAGTCTGAATTTGGGCGCTACCCTGGGCTCGCTGAGGCGGCGAGCACGGTTCAGCCATGTATAGAACACACTTTACTCTCTAAAATCGAATGGTCCCATGTTGCCCCACTCTCCTCCGATTGCGCGTCCCCGATCGACAGCCAAAGGTCGTCATAACTAGGTCATATCGAGGTCATGTCGGCGATAAAGCTCTGGGAACCGTCAAGATGATTCGACCTCGTAAAGCTTGAGTATAATCCAATAAATAACTTGGTCCCCATTGCACAGGCTATCATTCCCAAGGACTCCTTCTCGCTCCATTTATGACGGCTAATAGACGCAAATCCTAAAAGATTGAGCGGTGGATACTGATCGAACCAAGTCCCAAGTGGCGAAGGGCTGCTTGATTCGGGCTACTATCCAACCTGTTTAGAAGCCCGGACTGCCTCCTCCGAGTTCAAGTACAGCAAGTATGTGATGAATGTAGTGCCCGATCTCGATCCTTTACCCCGCATTCCTGTGCTGATTGTACGATTCTTGTTAGCGCCACCGCCCATAAAACGTTAATCTTGCGTCTAAACAATACATGAATGACTCCGGAAACAAAAGAACGATATATATTGGAGGTGCGGACCTCTTGAAAAAAACTCTGACAACGGGGACCCTCCTTGTTCATTAAGTTCGCTTTTTGTATTAGCGTTGTGTTTTTGACCACGTTTAATTGTTCAAAGGTTTGTCCTATCCGGGCAATGCGCTTGTCTCCCCCGACCAGACAAACCAGCCGTCGCGGAAATGAAATCTTGACGTCCGCACAACACAAGAACATGTAACATCTTGGGTCAGCTGCGCAAAAACGTGTTTTGCTATAACGAGTGGATTTGGGTAATGAAAGGCTTTCGCCTGACAAGGTTGACCTTTGATGAATGCAAATGACTCTTTCATGAACAAATAGGTGCGTGTTGTTTGTATTAGCCCCTCCCTAGTGACATCTGAAGGTCTGAATCATGCAAGCATGGATAATGGGGTATGAACGCATGAATGGACGGCCCGTCCGCGAGCCAATTTGGCGGAGCACATATAAGTATCGCAGACCCCCCTACTCACGAACGTCTTTATATGGCAACTAATCGTCCGATAATGATTTCCGCCGCGGAATCGTTTTTTGTGCAGAGCACCAATGATCGGTATCGAGATTCGAACGACTCTATTCAAACTACCTGGCAGCAGCGAGCGTCATTGCTGATCGAGGCCGACGAATATTTGCATCCGATGCATGGCCGATCCATTTAGTACGGCCTTTCGAATTATCTTTTTATCAATTGGCACCCGAAACCAATAGCTTTTCAAAAATACACTCGTTCGGCGACGGTCTTTGGAATCCATGAAAATGGCGACGCATCTCGTCATTTTTGCAACCTTACTCACGATAAATATTCAGGCCGCGAGGTCCGAACACTCAAAATATCTTTGAACATGCTAATACTTGGCTAATGCATACGTAGGTAGCATGTTCATTGTGCCTCAATATAGCTTCATAGAATAAAGCGAGATTTGTCAAGGCTTAATCCTAAAATCCAAGGTGAACCAAGAATTATTGTGGGGTCATGAAAGCAATCTCATCCGACTTTTCGTCTTGTTCGTGTAGACTTCTAGCCCGAGGCTTATATTTATGCAGCGTATACGGTATGAGGGTCCGACGTTTCGGGCGACGGTACAACTCGCCGCTCTTGCGTGGTCTTTTGCCTTTGATGAGCCAGTACTGTGCTCGCCAATTCAAACTATCTAGATACGTCTCGTTGGGTCTTTTCTTCTTGCCTACAGTGCCGACGGTTGGCCGACGGATACGCCTACCCGGAATTTGGACACTCAAGGATACTCATCTTGATGTTTACTTAGTTACATACTTCGACATTGACTATTCGGTGCATTTTTTTGATCAACGTCATCGCAAAATTTGCCTGCAGGTTTTCCAACAGCAAAGGGGACTGCGAAATTTTCTCCGTATGATTAATGTCTGCCTGGATTTATCTTTTCTTAGTTGTTTCTTCGCATCGTAAGTGCCACCGCGCGGCGGCGGCAGGGGCCGGCATTACATATAGCCTGCGAAAGGCGGTCGGCCGATGCCATTGATTCATGAGTATGCCGTGAGATTTCTCGGTCCGCAACCATGACCTTCTCCTCCATCATCGCGTCATTCCCCACACCCACCGACTTTGCCGCAACAGGGTCGACTATTGCGACTGGCTCTAACTCTATTAGACAGATGACATTTACTTGCGAGCAAGTAAGTATTATGTGATTTTCATCTGCACCGTGAGGATTAAATATGGCCCAATCACCAGCCTCCAGGTAGGTCATTACATTTCTCATAATCAAAGAAGTTTATTGCACAACTGACGCGTCTGTTCGTGGAAGAAAGCGTTTGAAATGTCTTGTGTAAATCAAGCCCGTGAGTAGAACACTGATATCCAAACTGCTCTGTCCTCGGGGCTTCAGGTTCGCCGGTACTTGTGAAGTAAAGAAATTCAACGGAAGAAACACATTTGATAACGGACCGTACTTCTAGTATAAATAGGTACGTATTCTTATGTGCCGATTGTCAAATTTAAAGCGCAGTACGTACTTGTTATCCGTTTCCAAAATCTCACGACTTTCTTGAGCAAAGGTCTATGCTACTTGCAAACCGTTCGATTGTGACCCTTCATGTTGGCTCTCACTACGACAAAGGAAAGGAGCTTCCGCCAGCAACAGGATGATTGGACTGGACACGCAAACGACTGTACGACGAACTACGTGACTTCCGTTCCTCGGCGTAATCTGATATGTCATCTGGCAACAACTTTATGTGCTACGCTTGCGACTCCTCTGCGGCGGACCGATTTCCGAAAGACCCTGCAATCCTGAGTTCTCTTATGGCGGTGCACACAATCCGTATCTGTGGAACCGTATGCCTTAAACCAGCATAAATCAATGGCGCCCAGTGCTAAAGTGCTTTCACTTCTCGTTTGATTCGGCTGAAATCGTTCCGTACTTTCCAGCACCCTGCACGAGGCTCTGATTGGTTTTAGCCTATTGGCTTTCCTGGAGCTTTTCTGTTGGAGGCTCGAGCCTTGTATCTTTCTGGGCAGTTTAAATTTATCTCCGTTGAAGAAAACTGGGGGGGACATCCTCAAGTCATCAGTTGCGCAAGTGTATACAACTGAAGCTAACCTATTTTTTAAGCATGGTCGCTTTTCAGAAAATCAACAAGACCATTTGATATTGCGCTACTTGATATCGTTTGCTAGAGCACAAGGACACATGAAACTAGCCAGTGCGGTCCGCGTATGCCCGTCGTGGCTGTGCATTTTACTCAGTATTCTGATGTCGAAGTTCAGTATACGCAATTTCGCCGGTCTTCACGCTGTCTTTTCGTCTGCCCACATCCTACGCCGGCATCTTTCGAAGAGGCGCTCTGCACGGTATCTATTGACAAATTGTACGTACTTATCTGAGTTTTGATTGGCTAGCATGCTCTTGGCCTGCGACGTTCTATTATCTCCTACACGTCTCGGCTTTGTGCAGTTTGGAGTCTTTGGATATACTCAAAAATCATCAATGTCAACGCCATTGCAGGGGACAGCTGCGTGCCACCATGTCGGTGTTGACACACTTGTGACCGAGTATCGTTGGAAATACTGATGGATAAGCAATGGTAAACGATCTATGTAAAGTGCGTGATCCAATGTGTTATTGATCATCCCCGGCCTTATAGTCTAACAAGCTCGATTCTAGGAATTCTTCTGACTGAAAGAAGACCCAATTCAAAGTAGAATAGAGGAGTTCGCCTCTTAGGATCAAGGTGACACTTGAAACTGAATTTACCTGCCTACCTACGTTGTTTTCCTGACATCCTTCTGGTCTAGTCCTTAGTTGTGTTTACTGGTGTGTTACACGCGGAGGCTGTGTTGACCTATTTCTGCAGTTAGACCATCTCACGTTCTATGTCAGCCCTCCGCCTTCAACTTCTTTTAAAGCCGATCAGTGGAGGGAATCGGTTTTGAGCTTGCACAGCATTCGTATTAGAAGGAAAAAGAAAGAACGTATGCCAAGCAGTATGTACAATAATGGTAAAGTGTGTACTTGCTAGCCCCTTCTCTTCCTCAACTTTACCGCTTGCTTATATATAGCGCAGCGTGTAGTCTTCATTCGAACATAGCTGGCCCATAACGAGCCTGGAACTTCGACCTCATGAACTCCTCGGGGAGGAACATAGTGCGGGGTAAGTTGTGCCCTATGCAGTTGCACCTTCCAAATCGATCTGTTCATTGTACGTGCGGTATCAAAGTTGCTTCTCCGAAGAAGTCAGACATAAAGTTCAGCCATTCAACACAACAGGACTTAGATTAACGGGGACCTGCCTAAAATTACTGCAGTGAATCATATGCTTTGATACACTGTCAGTACCTTTTGAATAGTCTTAGCCATCATATGCACAAAGTTTTCATGACCTCAGTCCACTTCAAGTAAAGTGAAAAATGAATGTCCATGTAGCTCAAAATTGAGCTAATGAAGCATTAGAAATTACTGGCAGCTGGCGACCTGGGACTTTGAACTTAAAAATGAATGTCATATGGGGGATGTCAAAGTCACTGGGTTCCATGGGACGACGGCACTTGGAATGAAAGCGTCTATGTCAGATGACATTCGCTGGTTATTAACACGCAAAATGTACTCCCACTTGGGTTGAAGGCTCTGACAAGCCACCCCCTTTGGCAATCAAATAACTGGGAATATAAATATATCCTGGCTCCGAATAATATAATGCACCTCTCCTTCTTGGGCCATATCTCTCACCGAACTCCATAGCGGGAACGCGGTAGTGATATTTTAAGAATGAGGTTCTACATCTTCTACCGGTACGGTAAACCAATAAAATTCGAGAAATTCGAACAAGGAATTAATAAATAAAAATCCTTGACTTGTACTCAAAAATCCCCTCAGTCAAATAAAAGAGAAAAATACGTTTAAACAAATGGTGCATCTATAGGAATGAACAGGCTTCACCTTTATCCCCAGCAATGTCTAATCAGATAAAGGGTCTAACATTTGGCAGCCAATCAATCAGCAGCGCTTAAGTGGTAGTAGCCTCTGGTCTCTTATTGTAATTATCATTGCAAAATGAATACTCTTTAAAAATGTGGCAGATTGTGCGAAACAGACTTGAAATCGCATTGGTAGATAATTCGCTGGGTTGCGCCGTTCATGACCTGTATACAATGCCATATTGCACAGAGGGTCGGTCAACGAGCTTGATCACAAGTACGTACCCATGGTATTGCAATGTCGGGCCATGAGAATCTGTTCAATCAACAGATACACCAGCAGTGAGTATCCTCTGGGTCTCTGTAAACTCAATATAAACCTCTATCTGCCGAGATGACCCATAGTTATGGGTGAGTACCCATCCTGAGAGCCCATGGAGACGACTCTTCAAACACCCGAGGGTGTGAACCACCAATCTGGCGGAAATTGGCGAGATATCGAGTATGTATTTGAAACCACTGAGCTGAGAAAAACCGAGAAACAACGGGAGAAATAACAGGAAGTGCGACGCCTGAGGCTCGGAGATGTCCCGTGTTGTGTATTTAGTAATGGCGGTACCGTCTACCCCACACCCTTGGTAAAAAATTGATGCAGTCCGGCAGGTTTATTCACAAAGGCCAAACCGGTACCATGAAAATCGCTGACCCGATACACAGTTGGTAGCTGTTGATACCTTGGGACCGTTGTGAACACCCGGTTTCTGGATCCGAGCCATGATAATGATACCCATTAACGCAATACCAGGCGTAACTAGCCTTGGGAATATTCAAGAACCAATCGCAGCTCTACGGCTTCTTCAATGTCCATGTGGGTGGGATTATCTGTCCACTCAGTATACTCCCTTCTGGTGAGTCTCACCCACCCGACAATCGGTTGGCGATCAAGGATTGGCTCCTTCCCGTAGGCTATATCTTGCTTGTACGTCTTTCCTTCATTCCTTAAAATCTTCCTTTACGTTTTTTTGTGCCGAGAATATTGAGCGCGGTGTGAAGTTGGCCTCTGCCATTCATGTAACTTTGCACCGTCTTGGGGTATGTTTAGGCATTAGGCTGGATTTTACTTGCCCTTGGAACCCAGAGAAAATGATACATCGAGCCTTGGGTCAGCTTTCTAGTTGGTCATCAACCTCTTGGTGCCCGCCTGAAAGTACACAGCCCCAAAGAAGAGACATAGCAGACTTTCTGAGCAGAAAGGGGCTCTCAGCTTGGAAGCGAGACAGGATCGGATATAGGGTTGATCTCTTCGCCTCGCTATCAAAACAGTCTTGGCCTCGGAGAGTTCGAGCGTTCGTGACATATTTTCCTTATGCAGCCATAGGCTCAGGAAACTTTGACGCGAGCCTCTGGTGCTACTCTGGCGTATGAGCACAGAAGCAGCTGCCCAAGAAGTGTCAGCGTCATTTCATTAATGATTGTCACACACCACAAGGGAATTACAGAGTGCCAAGCGTAAAAAGAACCTGGCGGGGAGCAAGGCAAGCAGATATAAGCCAGAGGTTGACAAGTGTAAGCTAACACATTCAGAGAATCGAGAACCGAGATACCGAGAACCGGGAGAGCACCGCCTCGACGCTATAAGTCTACTGGTCTTCTGCAGAGGCTTAGAGGCTTATTTTTTGCGATGTTCACGGAGGTAGTACGGAGTCGGCGATAGTAATGAGCCATCGATTGCAAGCATACATACATATCCCAAGTGTACCGAGGCTGCAGAAATTGCAAAGTGCATTCAGTTGAAGCCAGAGCAGTTGTTGTTTTTCAGTCACAAACTGCCGTTGTGTATTGGGCATTACTTTATCCTAGGGCCCTTAGTCAGATTCTCAGTCTTCTGCGAGAGGGAAGCTTTCACGGATCATCCCCGACGAGAACACATGAAATACAAGGCTGTGTAATGAGGTAGCAGAAGTGCTGCACCACTCTGACAGCGGCTAGTATCATGGAAATCGACGCGGACGGGCGTGTGCTTATGTTAATCCCGAGATGAAAAGCAAGCTTCCGAGGCTCTTGAAGAGAGAAATGTCTGACAAGATTTAATATAATGAAGCCGATGAATATGGTGGAGTCGAGGGGTTTGCGTGTCACAGGTAAGAATCCGTGCGGGAAGCGATCCAAGGTTGAATGTAACGTTGAACGTTGAAATTTCTTCGAACCGATGCTGAAGCGAAAGCTTGTGCCAGTAGCTGATGCATCTGTCATAAAGATATATCCTCACAAGTCAAGTAATAAGGCGCGGATGGAATGGTGAAGGACACAGGGCTGGGACAGTACAGGCAGCATGAGAGTTATGGAAGAGTCGCGACGCGTATTTTAAATTTATTTCCAAACTGGAACCGCATGAGCGCCATCACGTTCACGTGCTCTCCGCTCAAGTCGATTCCTGAATTGATGAGGCACCACTGTTAGCAGTTGCACTGCCAGTGCCGTACTGCGGAGTGCCTCTGCGAAGTCTTTGCGCCTGTCCACGTCCTTCATACACTCTTCCAAGAGGATATTCTTACTATGGATGTCATAAAAGCCGTGGAGACATACATCAACAAGTTGGTTTCAACACCAAACTCCATGAAAGTATTGCTGCTGGATACGCATACGGTACGCTCCAATATACATTGTTTCTTCGGAATACTTTCGGCCTAATACCTGACGAATCAGACACCTATCGTATCACTGGCAGCAACACAATCTACTCTATTATCCCACCAAGTCTACCTAACGGACCGGATAGACAACAAGAAGAGGGACCGAATGCCGCACATGAAATGTGTCTGCTTCCTCCAAAATAGTGAAGAAAGCCTGGAATCTCTGGAAGAAGAGCTCAAGGAGCCTAAATACGGAGAGTATTATCTTTGTCAGTCGGTGAATCTATTGGGTGCACATCGCCGTCATTGCGTCATACTCAAGCATTGTGTTCTACGCCTTAGACTTCAGCAATATACTGTCCAAATCAGCCATCGAGAGACTAGCACAAGTTGACGAATTTGAAGTTGTCCGGGAAGTACAGGTACGAAACAGCGTCGTTTCGTTCCCCCAGCGCATATATAACATATTACAGGAGTACTTCGCAGACTATGCGCCTATATCTCCCTGTCTGTTTTCCCAGAACCACATGCCTACAGTTTCTAAACCGATGTATGGATCTACGGCCAACTCATGGGATCCGAAAGCATTGGATGCGGCTATGCAAGCTATAACCGCCGTCCTGCTGAGCTTGAGGAAAAAGCCAGCCATTAGGTACGAGAAAATGAGTCCTATGGCAAAGAAGCTGGGTCTGGAAATTCAGGTAAGCTTATTCTTACATTTAAAGGACTGAAAATACTCAGAATTTTGTTGCAGCATCGAATCCAAAGCGAGACCGCTCTATTTGACCTTCGTCCGACACAATTTACCCCATTGCTACTCATTCTTGACCGACGTAATGATCCTGTAACTCCATTGCTATCTCAATGGACTTACCAGGCAATGGTGCATGAACTGCTGGGTATTCACAATGGAAGAGTTGATTTGAGCAAAGTTCCTGATAATCGTCCCGAACTCTCTGTGAGTCACACTGAAATAAATAAATAACATCCACCACTAACTATCACTTCTTAGGAAGTAACCCTAACAACGACCATAGACCCGTTCTTTCAAGCCAACCACTTATCAACATTTGGAGATCTAGGTTCATCTCTAAAAGATTATGTCCAAGACTACCAAACAAGATCATTAGCCCAATCTCCATCTTCCATAAACTCCATTGCCGATATGAAGAAATTTGTCGAAGAATACCCTGAATTTCGTAAGTTGGGCGGTAATGTTAGTAAACATGTCGCTCTAGTTGGGGAGTTGAGCAGAATAGTTGGGAGGGATAAGCTTCTTGAAGTCGGGGAAGTGGAACAAGGGCTCGCAACCAGCGCTGGCGCTGACTTCAAGGTGTGATAGATTGATTATATATCAAGAACTGTCGATTCTCATTAGTTCAATGTTACTTGCAGACTGTTCAAGCCGTTGTTACGGATGCGGGCGTTCCTCCCTGGAATAAGTTAAGGGTTGTAATGCTTTACGCACTGCGATATCAAAAGATGCAAACAGCAAACATTGCCGCTTTGATTAACCTTATGTTGGCAAATGGTGTTGCTCGCGAAGATGCGAAGGTATAATGATTATTATTCTATTTCATTCCGGACTGCCTCTGATAATATTGCCCCATTATTAAGCTGGTGTATGTACTCCTAAATGTGGCGGGGGCGGACCAGCGACAAGACGACCTTTTCTCTACAGAGTCGTTACTTGCCAAAGGCCGTTCTGCTCTGAAGGGTCTGAAGGTATGTGATTGGAGAAAGTCAAAAACGTTTTCTTTACTAAGAAGAATTAGGGCGTCGAAAATGTCTATACCCAACACACCCCTCATTTGTCACAAACCTTAGAGAATCTCTTTAGAGGAAGGCTACGGGAGACAAGTTATCCCTTCTTAGATGGCGCAGGTGTTAACGCCGGACTGCAAAGGTAGAGACTAAAACGGCGTCTTGAACCATCTAATAGTATATTTTGATAGACCGCAGGAGGTCATCATCTTTATGATTGGGGGAGCTACGTACGAGGAAGCTCGCACTGTCACTCTTCTGAATCAGGATCCGGTCGCTGCTGCCAACGCTGGCATCCCTAATCCAGGCGCAGTTCGTTTATTACTTGGGGGCACCTGCGTGCATAATTCATCATCGTATGTCGCCATGAATTCTTCAAACCTAAGATTAATCTTCTTTTTTCCAGATACATCGAAATGCTGAGGTCGGCGGCACTCAATTTCCCCGCATCGGTATATGATCCACCGCCAGAATCCGCGACCAATGCTCCTATCCTGAATGTAAACCTCGGAGGTGTGAATGTTAGTCTCGGAGGCCCTGCTGGCACTGGCGTTTATAGATCAAGCGGGGAAGGTGTTGGCATTCAAGCCGACGGTATCCGGGATGGGGTCATGAATCTGTTCGGGAAGGTTAAGCAAGGTGTCGATCGTATAGCAATACCGTGACCTAGATTTACAGTGTACTTATAATGTATAGCGTCTGGCGTGTCGCTTATTTATCTGGGAGCTTCTCGGAGCATTTGCACGAGGACGAGACTGGATAAAGCTCGGTTGTGAAGTGGCATGTGCGGTCGTTCTGTCAATAAAATGCGGTCGCCGCCCAGAGGAATTCCACGTGCGTCGAGGCGCGCGGCTCGAGCAGAGGTGACACGTCAATCCGGTCACGCGATTGGGAATTCGTCGCCTTGCTCTCCGTCATAAGTAAACTCTGGACCCCGCCCCTCCTTGATTCTCTTCTCCTCTGCCCGCTTATTCTTTCTTTACTACTGCCCCAAGGCCGCACGCCCGGAACCGGTATCCGATATCATGGCAAAAGGCCTATTCAGCAGTCTCAAGGGCGTGGATGCCTTTGGCAAGGTGTGGCACCTATGCTTGAACACCGCAATCCCTCATTTAGAACGTGGCAAATATATTCTCTAGACTACTGAAGATGTAAAAGTGAAAACCCGCACTGGCGCTCTCCGTATGTGCGATGAAATTCGCTTGTGCTGCTCATCCCTGAAATATTCGGCTTTAGTGACCTTGATATCCGCTGCAATCATATTCTCAGTAATGACGATTGAATTCCTGGACTACCGAAGAGTGAATATCGACACGTCTATCGTCGTCGACAAAAGTCGCGGCGAGAGACTTACGGTCAATTTGAATGTAACATTTCCAAGGGTTCCGTGTTACCGTACGTCATACCTCTTGAATCTTAATTTGGTTCTTGAATCGTTCTGTAGTTGTCAGCGTTGATGTTATGGATATCAGTGGGGAGCTGCAGCGAGATATCTCGCACAATGTCCTCAAGCGGCGGCTCGATGCGCGCGGCGCGTTGGTGCCGAATGCATTCATTGGAGAACTCCAAAATGACTTGGACAAAATGAACGGCGCAAAGAAGGAGAGCAACTACTGTGGGTCATGCTATGGTGGTCTGGAACCTGAGAGCGGATGCTGCAACACTTGTGAGGAGGTCCGTCAGTCGTACACCAACCGAGGATGGAGTTTCGCGGACCCCGACGCTATTGAACAAGTGCGTCAAACCAGCTTAAATCCTTATGGTTCTACGACTGATATTTTATCCAGTGCAAAAACGAGGGATGGGCTGAAAAACTCAAAGAGCAGGCTGAGGAAGGATGCAACGTCTCAGGACGCATCCGGGTAAACAAAGTTGTCGGAAATATTCATTTATCCCCGGGTCGTTCTTTCCAAACAAACTCCCGCAACCTGTACGAACTCGTGCCCTACCTCCGCGATGATCAAAACCGCCATGACTTCTCGCATACAATTCACTCTTTCTCATTCGAAGGTATTTCTTATATTCCCTTTCCCGTTGGGTGTGATGTTGACCCGCGTTTATCAGGCGATGACGAATACGACTTCTATAAATCAGTGGCGAGCAAGGACATGAAGAAACGCATGGGTCTGACCGGCAATCCACTGGACAATGTTCAGGGAAAGGTAAGACTTCCATAAGTCAACTATCGCGATTTCACTCATTACATTTGCATGGCAGACTGACAAGGCTCAATATATGTTCCAATACTTCCTCAAAGTCGTCTCGACTCAATTCCGCACCTTGAACAACGCCCAGACCGTAAATATATCTTATAACAAATTATGAGTCTGAACCTCATGTGATTCAAATAGGTCAACACCCACCAATATAGCACGACACAATTCGAGCGTGACCTCACTGAAGGAGTCAATGGTGATTCTCCTGGAGGAATCCACGTCCAACACGGTGTTTCTGGTCTCCCAGGTGAATACTTCTGCTACAAACTGCGCACTCAAATTTTGAAACTATTCACCCTTTAGGTGCCTTCTTCAACTTCGAAATCTCGCCTATCCTCGTTGTGCACTCGGAAACCCGACAATCTTTCGCCCACTTCCTTACATCGTAAGCTCACCAGTCATGATCAATATCTGTCTCGCTCTGACACATGGCCTAGAACGTGCGCAATTGTCGGAGGAGTGCTCACAGTTGCTTCGCTATTGGACAGCATTCTCTTCGCAACCGGGCGCGCGCTAAAGAAGTCGCATACGAGTGCATCAGGCACTGGGTACAACGGAAAGCTTATGTGAAGGACATAAAATACGCATCCGTGTACCTATATTCGTATATACTCCTTTGTATCATATATCACACCACTAACATTGGCTTGCCCTGCTGTCGGGTTGGAACACAATGCAAGTTTGTAAACTGATCAGATTCGTTGTAGATGGAGGTAAGAAATATCGTAAAGGCTGCTAAAGATACAAATACAATGGTCGAGAATAGTACTTGATAAAGATAAAAGTTACATTTTCATGGTAACGGCCAGTATGGATCATGGAGCGCAGCAGAAGGGAGATGGCTATCGGCCAACGTATTTCCGTTTCTTCTTCGGCGGTGATCTTACTGTTTGTTTTGTCGAATGTTGAACTCCCTTGCGTGATGGACCAAATACTTCTTGGTTATCCTAGACAACGGAAACAATGTTAAACGCGATCATAAAGGCGAATGAGTAACATACAACTGCATTCAACATCAGTTCGTCATCCTCTTCTTCACTTTCTTCCAAATCCTCTTCTTCGTAGTTTATGCGACTCCGGTTCCTAAGCCGTGGGGTGTTCACTGGGTGTTCTGATCTCGAGCGAGAGCCTTCTGAGTCGGAATCGGAGTCATCGTCTATAATTGTCCGCCGGCGATTTGTTTTGCTCGCTGAGGAATCACCGACGAAGGCCGCCTCCGGGGGGTCCTCCTTCGCGCTAGAGCGATATTGGCGAGGAGGCTCTTCCTCGGACTCGGACTCCTGTTTGACGTTGATCACCGCTTGCACGCGCCGTATCACAGTCGATGACCCCGGACGTGGTGGCGCGTCGTGCTTATGTGCACCGCGCGGCAATTCGACGATGGGTTTCTTCCGGGGGCGTTTCTGAGGCGAATGGGGGCCATCTTCGACTTCCTCGTCCGCGGGAGGTCGATGTTGGGCTTTTGTGGGATTCTTTTGGCGTTTAGCCGACGGTCGGACGTGTGTTGCGTTGACAGAAGCCGACGGTTCATAGTCTGCAGGACTTACGGGTGCAGCTGTTCGATATGGGGGTGGTTGTGTGGGTGAGGGAACCAACGCGTGCTTCGTAGTAGCCGACGAAGGTGCTGTATTATAATGCGACCCTTTGGGTGTGTATAGGGAACTTGTGTTCGATCCTTGCTGTGGCGTGACGTCAGTGAGACGCGCGTAAGCAAAGTATTAAGACACACTTGAAGTTTCTCCACCACAAGCTCATCTATGCGAGAGGACTGCGCACATCTTTCCTGTTCGACGCGTAGGAAATGTTCCTGCCAATTCCGCGACTGGTCTTTCCACTGTGCTAGCTCGCGACGTAGTTGAGCGATGGTGTCGACTTGGACAGCGATAGTGTCTGTCTGGTGAGATATCTAACATGCGAAGTATCAAATTAACTGCGTCAGATGACGCGTTGAACAGCATCGCGTACCGTAAGCTCTGCCTGTGAAAGCTGTGACGGCAAGGGATCAACCTAACCGGCATACAGACAAAGGCAAATGAGACTCACAGCTGCCTTGCATGAAGTAAGCTCCTGTTTCCACGACTGCGACTCTAAATGGCTCGCGTGAAGGGACTTGAGTGCCTTGTCGCGTTCGGCTTTCGCCTCGCGGATCTCGCTAGCGGTGCGTGCCACTTCCTGGCGCGCCTGCGACTCGACCTCGGAGAACTGTGGGCGCGTACATGATTAGCACTAGTACTGCGCGTAGCGGGGCCAAGTAGCGCGCACTTACGGCTTTATAAGCGGACTTGGAGAACTCGGATATGGATTCTGCGAGCATCGCCGAGGGGTTTGACGCCGACATAGCGAGGGTCGGGAACAGGATCTGGCGTGGCTGTGCTCAGGACACGAGTTTAATGAGGTTATCTAATTTATTCCCATCACGTGTACCGTGTCGTCCAATAGCATTGAAGCAAAAACCCCTTCCTCATCTTGTCCTCATCAGCTCTCAGCCCAAGGCCCTAAAGGCGGGAAAGAAATTTCTTGAAACGATTTCTAGTCCCATTTTTCAAACAAAATCACGATAAATCAGAATTTTGTGAACACTTCATGAGTACCACGAGATTTGGACAAAACCATCCGGGCTAGTACTTGGCTAGTACTTGCCTCTACGCGGACTTGCGATTTTATATCATCGAGGCTCAATGAATAATCACTTGAAAAAGGGGGTACCATCGCCGGATAGTAATATTCAAGCCTCGTATTTATTAAATGAGTTTCTTTTGATTCTCTTCTTAGAATTTGGGGGGTGCGTGAAAGTTATTCGAAAGAATGCCGCGTCCTCAAGGCCACATCCGTCGAACGCGCCCCAATTTCCATGTGCTCTACCTCCGCTAAAAGCCCAGCAATAGCACAGTACCGCTTGAAAATACCCAAACTTAAATTCTAAACGATCTCAATGACTTGCAGTATTGACTCCCGAGGAGTAGCCAACCGTAGTAAACGCGCTCTGGATTGGCTAGGCTATATTCCACGCTCACCAGTTTCCCCGCAGCGCCGGTTGTGCGTCTGCTGATCATACCTCATTACCGTTATCCGAGGCTTGCTTGAGCCTAATCACCCCGCGGAGGCTGCAGAACACCTCTGGCAACGGTACCCCCGCCTAAACCGATGCGAAGTGCGGTCATTTCTTCATACGGCTCTGCCGCAAGCGCCCTTCCGAACCCGAGCCCAGGAACGCAGGCGGGTAAGGTGTTCCCCTCGGAAATTCCCAGTCCTCCACGGAATCTTCGATTCCTCAGGGGAAAGTGTCAACCCCGCAATCGGGCCTCTGGGGGTGCGTCGATCGTCGCGTTCCATTCAACGCTTCTTTTATTGGACAGCGACTTAATCAGAGTCATTAGACACTTTGTAGCACACTCTCTCAACGAGCTACAAATATCAAGACTAATCCCGCGGATGGTTTGTATAATTTTAGCGCCTGCAGCTTAGCGCCTGTTTCCTTACGGCCCGCTGCACCCAGTTTTTTTCGAAAAGGCATTACAGTTGCTAAACATCTCGTTATTGAAACCCAATTTGACAGTTACATGTGTCGCTTGTTTCTAGAATTCCCTGTTTATCTGGAAATCCTGAGATAATTTTTGAGTTTTAGAAATTCCATGTCATCCATGAATGACATGGGATCGGAAGATTTGCAAAATGCGGGGGAGTCATCGTCATCTTCTATCAAATCCCTCTGGCCAGAACCAGATCACCTTCCGTCAAACAGACGACGGTGAAAGCGTCTGCCTTCTCGCCGCGAAACTTCACACAACCTACGCCTAACAATGCTCCACCGCTGCCATCATCTACCTGCAGCACCGATTGTTTCGACCAGTTGTCCTTTGCATTTACTGGCGCACGATAAATGTAGACATTTGCACCGCGATCGCGGGCGCTGCCGCCTTCAAACGCCAGTACCCCATGATTTGAGATATGATATGTGAATCGTGTGTCCTGTTTTGACGCGAGCACAAATGCCAGCGCGGGATACGTCGAGGTGTGCTTCCAAGCAGAAGGTGCCCCAGGATCGAAAGAAAATACCGGGCCGTCCAGATCACGCTTCAAAACGAGTTCCAAGTTTCCAGAGCCTTCTGCAATGGAGCCTGGCATCGGCGTAGCCAAAATGGTCAGCGGGTCCACCGTCCATTCCGCCGCTTTGTACCATCTGGGAGTCGCACCGTCGTCCTCGACCCATGTCACCCATGCCTCCCTGCCGACTGTAGCGTCCGCCTCCTCGTCGATCTCGCCTTCCACTAGACTGGGGATCCCGCGCCCAAGGCCCAAGCCGGATGCATCGTCACCTGTGCGGAGCGCTGCTGTGTACTTTTCAAGTGACTCCCGGATATGCCAAAGTTCTGACGGATCGAGCGTCTCGGGCACTTCGGCGTTTTCTCCGTCAAGTCCAGAAGATTCGAAAACCTGCGTCCAGCGTGTCCCGTCATTCTTTTTCTCCATATGCAGGGTCAGCAATCCATACGAATGTTCACCCTCGCGATCCCATGTCCAAAAGCAAGACGTTGGATTTACGTTGTCCCAGAGAGCTGTCGCTGAATAGCGGGGAATGGGAACCTGTGTCCCGTTTTCGCTTGTGACGGGCTCCGCGTCGACGTGCAACGTCAATGTCTTCACAGTGAAAAAGACTTTCATCTTTTCCTTTGGAGTATTCGATGGCAGCGGAAACGCCACGGTTACAGCGTCAGAGGATTGCGTCCAGGAATAGGGATGGGGCTTTTCTGGTTTGTCGATGACTATATCGTCGAGGTTCTCATTTGCTCGGGGAATCGGTGCTAGCTCTTCAGGCGTAGGTTCATAAGGTTTAGAGGCAGTGACATTGGGATCGGGATATTCAGATCCGCCAACAAGGAGATATGAGTTCACATCAGTGATGAACGTTGCATATATAGGGACGTCTTGCCCTCTGCGATGCCACAGAATTTCCAGTTCTCGAGGTTCACTGCCTGTACGCAGAGATAGCAAATTAATTTTAGCCGCCCATATATCAAATTCTGCTTTAGATTTAGTAAATTTCTCGCTCTCAGCAGGATAATATCGCGACGAAAGCAAGAGGACAGCCGTCGTAGGAGAGGGCCTATGAATGTGATGCAGTCTGAAGGGCGCATCGATAGCGCCTCCTGTGCGCAGAGTGAAAGTACCAATGGGTTCCGAGGCTCCTGACTCCTTGATTGGCAGGACATATAGCAGGCCACATCCGTCAGACACAGCGAGAGCGGAAGAGTTGAGGAATGCAGATGACGGATATTCGCGCTGAGCATTTACGCTGGAGGATGTGTCCATCGGTGTGGCCATCTCATATATCACTCTGAAAGATGGTCCATGCAGATCCTACTTTACAGAGAACCGATAAATACACAACCTCTGGGCATATAGACGCACGTTTCAGATAACTTACCTCAGATGTAGGGATCCCGACTAGGCAGACGTTGAAGTTTTCGTCGACATAGACAGCGTTACCGGTATCGCTGTCGACGGTCAAATGGTTATGAGATATCCTACTGCGCATTTCCTGGAAAGAAAGAGGCGCCTTTCCAGACGCGGTTGCCTGTGTCGGCTTCCGCGATAGTTTGTAGCGCGATACCGCTTGATCTTGAGGTATAAGCTCCAATTTATATCCATCGAATTTGGGATTGAGGAAAGATTTTTTGACCGGAAATATTTCCATGTCTAGATTGGAGCTAAATGTGCTTGATTTTATCGAGAGGCAATTGAAGACTCGGAGTAAGTATAAGGTGAAGCTGCGACCAAGTTGAACTTGAATGACGACATTGAGATGTTACTCCGTCACTCCACATGACATTCTTGAGAGTGTGATGAGTGACAGCCACTAACCGGAACCCCTTGTTAGCGTGCCGCCACCTCGATCGACTCCATTCAAAACCTGAGGCTCCCCTGCTTGGACATTGCCCGCCATGGACAAAATAGAATCATTAACGAATACCCTACAAAACATAACGCTCTATGACATCAAGAGCATGTACAACCAGGTACAACTTACTTTTTGTCATGAGTCCTCCAAATTCCAAGCTTGCTGACGTTGGTCCAGGCGAAGAATGTTGTCCTGAACGTCAGTGAGATGGAGGCGAAAGTTAGAGAAGCTACCAACGATGACCCATGGTTCGTATTTTTTGCCAGCTCATGACCATCCTTTAACTTATCGTGACTCCTTAGGGGCGCGAGTTCAACTTTGATGCAGGAGATCGCTCAAGGGTACGCCACTTACGAATTATTCATTTACCTCCTCATCTGACACCCGATTTGTAACTTTCAGAACATTCCACTTGTAGGAACATACATATACATCAACATGTTTTTTTTCTGACGATATTTGTTGGCAGCCAATACTTTAATGAAATCATGCCGAGCATTTACTCAAGATTTATGGAGAAAGAGGCCCGGCAATGGCGACAGATCTATAAGGTATGCGAAGAACCCTCTGTATGTGAGCTTGAATCCCTGACTTTATGCAAAGTCTCTTCAATTATTGGAATACCTAATCAAACATGGTTCGGAACGTGTGGTTGACGACGCGCGCTCCCACATTTCAACCCTCAAAATGCTCCGAAATTTCCATTACATCGATGATAAGGGCAAGGATGAGGGCATCAATGGTGCGTCTCGAAACGACTTTACTGGATGCTACCTTTGACACTTGCTCCTGATCAGTGCGTAACCGCTCTCGTGAGCTCGTTGAGCTGTTATCAGATGTGGAGAAAATTCGCGCTGAGCGTCGAAAGGCCAAACTCAATAAGAACAAATATACCGGTGTTGGCAGCGACGGAATGGGCATGAGCTTCGAGAGCAGCGGAGGGGGGCGATATGGTGGATTTGGAAATGACAGCTTTGGCGGTGGTTCATCGAGTTATGGAAATGGTACGAGTCGCGTTTAGTCGTCTTCGACCACAGAACTAATCACCCTACGACTGACAGATTACTCTGGTGGCGGTGGCAGCACTAGTCGGGGCGGAGGTAGTGGCGGTTTCAGCGATAGCAGACGCCAATTCGAGGAATACAATGCTGGTGACGATGAGGTTTCCTCGACCCCTGTTCGTTCCAACTCGGTCCGCACGCCTGTAAGGAAGGCCACTGCACCACCGCCTCCTGCTCCTGCTCCTCCCGTGGTCGATCTCTTGGGTGGATTCGATGATGATGACTTTAGTGCACCTGCACCAGCTCCTGCGGCTGCACCCGCTGTCAACAAGGCGCTTCCTGCTGTTTCCACCAAACCTACAGCAAGTATTGATGGTATGTTCCTATAATAATTTATGGACTACACTCTCTGAGATAACTTTATGTGATAGACGACGATTTCGCCGATTTCCAAGCTGCGCCTGTCTTCACTACACCCGCTCCCGTCGCCGTTCCTGCCCAGACAGCTCCGAAACCGAACCTTATGGCCCTTCTCAACGCTCAGCCTCTGCAACCAGCCACTACCGCATATGTCCAGCCTCAGCAGCAACAACCACCAAACTATGGTGCACCTACTATGGGAATGGGAGGCCACCGTCAGACGCCATCCCTTTCGACACCTGGATTTTATGGAGCTCCTCAACAGGCTCCTCAGCAGCAAGGCGCTAACTACTTCGGGGGGTCTGCCCCGATGAGGCCAATGTCTTCGTTCTCGCCTCCGCAAGCGCAAGCCCCAGCTGCTAAGCCTGCAGCCGCACCTGCTAAGAGCAGCAACTTTGATGACCTGTGGTCGCTGTCGCTCGGTGGCTCCACTACGGCCAAGCCTGCCGCTGCAGGCCCAAACAAGTCAATCAAAGACCTGGAGAAAGAAAAGGCCACAGCTGGTCTGTGGGGTCAACAGAAACCTGTCGGAGGCGTACCTCCGCCTGCATTTGGCTCCTTCGGAAACGGCGCGCCAGCGTCGTCCTCTGGTGGTGTTGACGACCTGCTACTGTGAGCATTTGCTCTGGTGTTCGTGTGGTGTGGATAGACCTTTTCCAGTAACTTTACCCTTCCTATTGCTTGTTGTGGATGCAGCTAGCTGCCAATTAATTGATTCTGTTTACTGGGCTTAGGAACTTGCCCTTGAGGAAACTCCCAGGAAGTTCGGCTGTACAAGACCGACCTGCAAATGCATTCAGATTATGACTCCTGATCTCGTTTTCTTTTGTTATTTGGACCTGGCGAGCAACGACACTGACACTCAAAGCCTACACAGAAGCTGCAGCATCAAAGCACATTCACCATATTTCGACTTTGCCAATGACTGACTCAACTCAGTATCCCCCATCCATCTACATGCAATCTGGGATATAGAAAAGGGTTGGTGCTCAGGGTCCGACTTTGCCGTAAACCAATGAGACGTATCCCATTGGGAGGTCTATACAGACGGTCTTGAGATCTGATTTCTCCTTTCGCCACAGAGACGTAGAAAGTGTCAGCCCGAGGTGAGGCGCACCGTAAGTATAGCGCAGTGCACAGCACCAGACGCCTACTTTGATGCAAGTGCTGTGACAGGAAACGTTAGTTTTACAGCTGTGCAGCCTGGACTGTAAATGCACTGCTTTCAAGCTTATGATACTTATTGACGCTAGTATCTTGGAGGTGGGCTACTTGCTTTCTTCTGTCTTTGTCACTTGTCCCTACTAAGGCTTACAGTCATTCCGGAAACCGGTCGACATGCAATCGATGTTCAACAATATACACTCGGTCACGATCAATGGGGGGGTATTCTCACAGCACAATAACCCCACGGCATCGCCTTCATCATTGGAAGGTATAGGTGTTTTGAATTATATGTAAGATAAGAAATTCAAATTGAATTTGTAGCTTTCGAACGACTTGAAAAGGCAGTGGCTCCAGGTGCCTTTCATAACTCTGGCGAACGATTCGATCCTCCAAAATGCCATCCTAGGACCAGGGTTGCAGTTACAGAGCGTATTCGGAACTGGATCCTCCGCAAGGAAAGCACAAACAGCTTTGTTATGTGGCTTAACGGCCCAGCGGGAGCAGGAAAGTCTGCAATCGCACAGAGGATAGCAGAGCTCTGCTACGAGAACGAACTCCTTGCCAGTTTCTTTTTCTGTGGATCCGACCCTCGTCGCAATCACCCTGATTCTCTATTCCCCACTATTGCCTATCAAATTGCATGTGCAATTCCGCCGACGCGCTCTTTGATCGAACAAGAAATCTCCCGCGACCCCCTTATCTTCACTCGGAATCTTGAAGCACAGATGATTGCGCTTGTAGTCAAACCTCTCCAACCTCTTGTCGTCTCTGGTTATTTTTCTGGTCCTATATCTTCACCAAGTCTCATCATAATTGACGGTCTCGATGAAGTCGTGGATCGGCAAGCGCAAACAAAAATATTGGAAGCCGTTTCGAACCTGCTTGGCCGTCACCGTCTGCCACTTATATTCCTCATTGCCAGCCGACCTGAACAGGAGATTGTACATGCTTTCAGTACCCAGCCCCTTTCCGAGCTCTCGATCCGCCTTACTCTCGATGATAGATACCACCCCGACGATGACATTCGGCTTTTCCTGGATGAATCGTTCTCGCAGATCAAGGCTGAGCATCCACGAAGGAATCTCATCCCTACTCCCTGGCCTCCAGCAACTGTCATGGACAAAATCGTCCTCAAAGCATCGGGTCAATTCATTTATGCTGCGACCGTTATCCGATTCATAAAATCGCTTCCCCATCGACCTGTAGATCGGCTGGAGATTATCCTTGGTCTCCGTCCAGTGCAATCCGACATGCCTTTTGCCGAACTTGACGCGTTATATATGCATATCCTCTCGGCGCTAGAAGACCCAGATAGGACGTTGTTGATTATCGGCGTCATCCTCGTAAAGGGATATGATTTTGCTCTCGCTATATTACCTTTTATCGAGGAATTCCTTGGCCTAGATGCAGGTGATGGCGAGTTTCTTTTGGCTGATATGACCTCGTTACTGTCGTGGGACAAATATGGCGCTGTCCGCATATTACATGCATCATTCGGAGATTTCCTCTTCGATGCCTTGCGATCTGGGAAATTTGCAATTGACAGGAAGGCCATGCACACAACCATGGCCTGCCACTGTCTCCGTCGATTGAATCTGACATCAAGTGGTGACCCTCGGACGCAAGGTAACTTCTGTTCATTGCTTTGCCATAGCTTGACTCTCCTCGCCATCACATATCCCTACTACGGTGCTAATGAAATTTATAATAGATTGGGTAGATGGAACTATGGAATATGCCCTACGGAACGCAGGTCAACACCTGTCAGAGAGCAGCCCTAGTCCAGAACTGATGGTCCATTTGAGAGTGATATCATTCAAATGTTTGATGGATAATATTGGCCTCCACGTTTCTTTTAACAGGCATAAAGGCTACCTAGTTCGTGATACTTGGAAAAGCATGTTTGATTTCTTTTCTGCTATCGAAACCCTAGTAAATGCTCTGATTTATCTTGAGTTAATATTTGACTGAAAATTCTCCAGGGTCTTGATCAATCCGAATATCATAGCCTACGACCTCAGCTGTTTGACCAAGTCATACAAAATGAATGGGACCTTCTCTATGCAAGGAATCCTTCGCTGCCTTTTTTACTTTGCCTCAAGTTGGAATGCACCGAAAATGAATTTCCACACTTCTATACCGACCATCGATGGACGCGTGCTATATTACGTGTTACAGACTGGAATACATATGCTCGCCAAGAGGAGCTGCCCATGGGGTGGCCGGACGTCTTAGTCTTCGACAGCGATATGTACGCTTTTCTATTTGAGCGAAGTGAGTTACGCAAATTCCTCAGCGACGCATCTCGTTCCGGAAAGTACACCGTGGATGCCAAGACATACGCTGGTTCGTCGCTCAGCTGCTTGGAGTACCTTTCTAGACTACGTCTCGAGGTGCCTATCAATCTGCGTCATACTCAGCGATATCTCACAAGAAGACGAAATTCCCCCTGGCTCTGGAGACAACATAGATACCTGCAGATTCCAAAGAGCCTACAAGATTTGAGCCCGTATACTTTGGCATACCCGTCGCGTTCCTTCAGCCTCCCCTTCGCTCGCCGAGGCCGACGATTTTCTCTCAAGTTCTGTCTCCCGTCACGACAAGAATATATAGATGCGACATACCTCGCGCTGAGATTCCTTCCAAAGGCCTTACTCCGAGCTGCCAAATCCGATGCACTGATTGCATTTTCAAGAGCGGACAAGCCGTTCAACCAGTGTGCGATGAAATTCCCGGCCAAGGCCAAAAAATGCAAGGTAGCTATTGCTGCTTATTTAGAGCGCGTGCGACAGGATCCCGAGACGCAGCCACACGCCACTGGTGCATAATGAAGCGGCCGATGCGGTTGGAACATGGGAGGACTTGTGCAGATGCGCGATATATATGTTTGATTTTAAATAGGCATCTACTTACTTATGTTTCTTGACTTGTATTACGCGGTTTATAGTTACTTATTTAGCATAAGAGAGCAAGTATACAATCTCCCATAGCCAGTCAACCATTTCGGACCTTTATAGCATTGGGTAGCGACCCCTCAAGAGCAAGTAGAATCTTCGCGTCGCCCGAAAAAGGCAATTGTCTTTCCATACCGAGATACTCCGAGTGATGCCGCTGCGCTAGCGTGTTTAGATCAAGCTCGGCCGAACGCCCAGCCGCCATCGCGTTAATAAAATTGTTACGAATGGCGCAGCTGGAGTATGCGATATATTGGCAGCGGAATTCCACCGCCGCATTTTACCGCACAAATGTAGCGGAGGTCAGGCGCGAAGCAGCCGTACAAGTACAGGACAAACTCGGAACGCGCGTATTCACTGTAGACTACATACACAGTAAAATTGGGTGCGCGTCAAGCGCTCTCCAGGCGCTGGGTGGTACTGTAGCAATTTCGATCGATACTGAATCTACAACCTCCGCGGACACACGCGTGCACTGCTGCGTACGCGCTATACAACGTGTGGAGCGACGCTGCTCATGAAGTCTTCCTGTCCGGCGTGCACCCGAACGCGTGTCTATCTGAGCTGCCGCTTGACGCACCACACTTGTGTAGACAGATACCTGAGGCTCAGCTCTGCTCAGGTATATCCATTCTCGCATCTAGCTTACCCGTAGTGGCACCATAGTACACAGCCGGTTGGTGGGCGCCCTCGCTGCGCATCCATGTACGGGTTTCAAAGAGCCACGGGTATTGGCTGGGGATACCGGGCGTACATACATTCATAGCGAGTTAGGCGCAACGCTGTCACTCCGGCTTCCATACATCCATCCGCCCATCCGTCCATCTATCATCAACAGCACCAGAATCGGCACTAGAATTAGATACGCTCGGTCGCTGTGGACGGGCGTGCAACTTATTCATTTATGTAATGTGCCACCCGCCTTGATACAGTACCAGCCATTATTCCCACTCCGAGGACTCGGGCTCGGGGAGAGCCGTTCCTCACTCGCAGACGAGCCTTGAATATTATGAATAATAAATAGCGTTTACAGTAGCACCGTTGACTCGGTGGCCCGGGCATACGCTAAACGGTAAAAACCGGTGAACACCAGCACCGCGGTAAGTCCCGCCGCCGCCCGAGAATGGAAAGCGCTTTCCCATATGAGGCTATTTAGACCAAGTGATCGATCGAGAACGGCTGGCGCGCTTGTGTCGATCGATCACGGACGGACGAGCGCGCGCGGCATCCGCATATAAGAATCGTACGTAGGCGCATCGTATCGCCTAAAGGAAATACTCTGCTATCCGGGCGGCGCGTGAAGCGGGTGTGCACATGGAGTATTAGCGTCACGGCTTCGGCGTCCCCCGCCACGTGGAAAAGCAAGCCTGCGGAGGGCTTGAATCCGCTGCGCACGCTTGGAGGCCCGCCAGACGTTCGGTATTGGTGCCGAGCGGCGAGCGCACTCGTAAGTTATTATGCTCGGCGCCAGTAGGCTATTACTACAGACGACGCGGCTGTCGCGCACCTGCACGGGCCCCTACTATGCACCCTTATAATTATGTACACCTTCCTACACCCCTACACTAGCTTACACTAGCCTTCGCTGAGCTAGGCTCATACACAGGTCGCGCATTGCAACCGCACGCCGGGTGTTGCACGGTCTATCGATATTCAGTGAGCGGGGCCGCTGTTTATTGGCTACGGCTGTTGTTTCAGGTGATTAGCACAATTGAACCCGTAGAATTGAATTATAAATATTGAATGCACTTCGCTTGCTATGTATAAGCCACGCGCACGCAGGCGCATGCGCCCCCGGCGCCTGTACGCGTGCCTGGCGCACGCGGCACCATGGGCGTATATTGAGAAGAGGCGCCCATACGCTCGCCGCTCGCGACTCTTCTGCACCGCGCGTGGCACCCAGCGCAGTGCGCACCTCTAGCCAAATATAATTTAAAGACTAGCGCACCTGACTTACCCATACGCACGCCGTCCCGCGGCTCCTGGCGCCTGTGTAATTTTCCTTTTAGTCTCACTAAGTAATGTTCCACGCTTAAAAAGCCTCGTGACACAAAATCTTCACCATGGAACCTTTCCCCGTTTTCTTCTTCTTCTCCTGATGCGTCCTGTGCCGGTCAGCGGACCTGGTCGCCTGTGCGTGAGGTGTTACTATAACATGCATGAGCTTCAAGGATCAAGGGCCGCTTGACTGCATGGTCCATGGAAAGATGAATTGAAAGGCGGTGGGCGTATGATCACGATGCGCATGAAGGCATATGATATGTGGACATGGGCTGCGGGCACCGTGCATCCGTGCATCCGTGCATAGAGCACACCCATACATGCACCCATTGTAAGTACATGCGTAGCGCTATCTCTCTCAGTGCATAGCTATCCGTCACTTAATCTATCAATTTAAACCCCTTCCATCTATCCATCCAAGTAGCCGTCTATCACTATCACATCAGGACGATCAGGACGGCCGGGTCCGCGTCATCTATCTATGCATGCATGCACTCAGAATCAGGTGTATGAGGAATCAGCGAAAAATCAGGTGTGTTAACTTGGATTAGGCGTGTTAACTTGGAATCAGGTGCGTGCGTGCGTGCGTGCGTGAGAGGCGCAAGGGCGCGTATGGGCTATATATTCCTGACACGCGGACGGAATAGGGTTTGGGTTTGAGTTTGGGTTTAGGATATGGGTATGCGGTATGCGGTTTCGAGAGGCTTGCTAATCAGAGGTTAAGATAGTCTAGAGTCTATACATACATACATACTCTACATGCCAGCATACTCGGGGAAGGCCCGAGGCAAAAAGGGTGCGATACGCCCAGGTCGGGCATGCAGTGCCACCCACCCACCCACTCAAAGTGATTCTACGATAGATATGATAAACATAGCTCGTCCTCGCCGATGTGCATGGGCCCGGGAGTTATTTGATTATCACACTGCTGTGCTGTGCAGGTTATTTTCTTTGCTATCTGCCATTGCCCTGTGTGCGTTATCTGCGCGTGCGGTGCGGTGCGCTGAGCGCGCAAGAACTTGGAGAAGAGAAGGCCGAGTCCAGTCCACTGCCACGATCAAGCCATGATCAAGCCGGCTTTGATTGGACAAGGAACTTGAAAGAGACAAGAAGCTTTCGATCACGATCACGATCATGATCATGCCACCCCCGGTACCCACCCATCCACCCATCCAACCCACAGTGTCAGCGAGGCTGCCAGCCTCTGTGAATTATTAGATATCGATTACAAGATAGCGCGATAACCATTGCACTGCATTGTAGTGATCATCACAGTGCGGGTCTGGCCTGCAGTGAAATTTAATTATCACGCAGCGCACCGCAGCTGGGTGCGCACACAGCGGCTCCACCCTCACAGGCTCACACCCACTGGCAGGTCTGCCCTCCCGTGTGCGTAGGAAGCGCAAGCGTTCCCATCTCCGTCTAACTTACTGCTGCGGCGACGGCCTCGCACGCCATTACCATTTAGCGCTATGTAAATATAGCCGCCCGCACACCACTGGCATCAGCGCATCAGCGTATCACCCGGGCGCATCTTACACAGATGATGATGTTACTGCCTTGTCTTACACGGATGATCCTCTTACATAGACGGTGTTACATACCGCACCCACCCAGGGATGGTGTTTGTACCCCTACCCACACAGGGATGGGATGATGGATGGAAGATGGGTGTGCAGTGTTTTATTTATGGCGCGTGGGCGGGTGTCTCAGCATTCGAGCATCCTGATCGGACTTTGGCGTTAGGCTCGGTCGGGGGCAACCTGCGGGGAAGGATACGGGCTAGGGCAGGCGAAGTGAAGACAAGGAGAAAGGGAAAAAAGGTAGTCACATTTTGGGCACTGCAAAGCGTACAAACTCCAATAGATACTTAGTAAACATTAACGACGCCCCCGCGTTGTGCTGTGGGGGGCGCAACGAGACATAATGAACGAATAGATAACTCCCTCCCTCCAGCCAAGCAACGAAAAGAAAGAAAGACCGCCATTACTTGCGATAGCGCTCGGTCTGGTCGTACCCGATCTCACGATCAATGGTGACCTTGACGCCAGGCTCGCCGCCGTCGATGGCGATGACGCCGGTGGACTTGTTCTCTCCGCCGCCCTCGGAGTCGGCGTCGGCGACCCAGGCGCCCTCGGGCTTGCCGCGCAGGTCGTCGAGGGTGTAGGTGCCATGACCTGCGCCGTGTGTCGATATCGCGTGCGTGGTGGCTCCGTGTGCACCGCTCCGTGCGGCTGCACCGGCGCTGAGGACGTGCGTCGTGCGCGAGCTCGTCTGGCCGGCCGAGGAGGCGGACAGGGCAAAGGTGCCGCCGCGCGCGAGGGGCCCGCGCACGGAGAGGATGATGCGGAGGGTCATGGAGGTGGTGAGGACGGCGGCCATGGAGGTGACGATGGTGCGGATGGGGTCGTCGATGCCGGTGGGCTTGGCGGCGAAGAAGAAGATGACGTTGACGAGGTGGACGCCGGCGATGGCGGCGTAGAGGTTGAGGCCGTCGCGGAGCATGAGCTTCCACTTGGAGAGGGGGCGCGCGGCGAGGGAGGCGAGGGAGCGGCGCAGGGCGAGGGTGAACTGTGGGGGGTGAGAAGAGGTAGGGGGACGGTGAGGGGGGACTTACGGAGGTGAGGTAGAGCAGGGTGGGTGCGACCCAGTAGATGCCGACCCAGGTGTGGCGGGGGCCGGCGATGCAGCCCTGGCCTTCGAGGAGGGGGACGGCTGGGATGGGTCAGCGGGGATCGTCACGATAAGGAGTGCGGGGGACGCACATCGGTAGAAGCCGCAGGCGACGGCGGTGGCGGCGATCTGGATGGCATAGAGGGCGGACATGAGGGTGAGCACGGGGCGCTTGGCCTTGTCGTCGCTGATGGCGTGGATGCGGATGACGTGGACGGCAGAGGTGGCGGCGAGGAGGACGGCGGTGGCGATGGGCTCAAAGAGGTAGAAGGACTGGCACTGAGACTGGGACCACTTTGTGTCGAAGAAGGCGACGGCGACGATGACGAACTCTGCGGGCATCCATACGCGGAGGAAGTGGAAGAGGATCTTGAGGACGGGCCAGCCGGGCATGCGCAGGAGACGCCATGTGCGCGGGGAGAGGACGAGGGTGTCCCAGGCGGCGACGGTGAGCGTGCAGACGAGGAAGTACTTGTGTGCGCTCAGGTGCGGCGGCAGGTTGAGCTCGTTGGGGAGGTTGAGGGAGGACATGATGCTGCGTTTCCCAATACGGCCCCATCCTTATATACGCAGAGTTCCCATCAGCCCCCTGCTCCTGTCCCCATGGACGCCCCCCAGGCCGTCTCCAGCAACCTCTACCTTGTCACCTTCCTCGCCACCCTCTTCCTCCTCCTCTTCGTCTCCGCCGCCATCGTCCTCCGCTCCTTCCTCCTCCGCCGCAGGTACCACCAGCGCCTCGACGCCGCCTTTGCCGCCGGCCTCTTCCTCGCCCCGCGCGCACAGGGCTCCCGCCGCCGCCGCTTCGGCCACCGTCCGGCGCTGCGCAGCGCATGGATCGCCCCCGGCGGCCCGTCCTGGGCCTCCACCACCGTGAGCGCACAGTCCTTCCGACCTTCACATCACTCACACCCAGCAGCCACTCGCCGCCCAGCCCGTCTTCGTCAAGCGCCGCATCCGCGCCCGCGCCCCTGCGTCTGACCCTGCGCCCGCCCCCACACCCACACCCACAACGCCCCTGCGCCGCCTCGCCGCGCGCCTGCTCGACGCCCCGCCCACCTTCCCCCCGGACCCCGCTCCCGCCTCAGCGCCCGCGTTCAAGATCCGCGTCGAGATGCTCCAGGTCGCCGTGCTCATCGCCATGCCCGCTCCGCGGCGCAATACCAAGGAAATAGACGAAGATGAAGACGACGACGAGGAAGAGCGCCTGCCTGAACTCGTGATGGGCGTCACGCGCGTGGGGTACCACCCCACACCCCGCGCGCGCGACGCAAAGCGCCCGAGCGCCTTGGACTCCCCCGTGCTCCCCTCCTCGGCGCCCGTGGCGCCGCCTACGTCCCCCATCATCGAGGAGCACGACGGCGAAGAGGAGGAAGAAGAAGACATAGACGAAGAGGTAGACGCAGACGGCGTCGAGGTCGTCCCCGAGGTCGAAGAGGCCGCCGCCGCCACCACCCAGCAGAACACCACGACGCGCCGCCTGCTCGACGAGTTCGTCGCGCTCGTATGAGACCCGGCGCATGCCATACCACACTATCCACGCATACCATTCCCCACTGCATACCCCCACCACCCGCCCGATACCCTTCATATGCAACGCCGCTTGTACCATACGCACGCCCTTGGTGCTACTCTACCGCCTTCTGATTGCTAGCTGTCTAAGCTACACACCCCGCCTACGAACCCCTAACGCTCCTTGCCCGGACCCCCTACCCATGCACCATCTACGCTTCTGCCTCTCCATACACGCATCCGCCTCTGCATCCTCCTACCTCCCACTTCTACCCCCTCCTACAGCTACTTACTACCCCGCAGGCCACCCGTCGCTCCTGCCCCACCCCTCCCTCCGCCGCTCTGCCGCTCTGCCCCCACCCATCATCATACACCGCACCGCACGCTAGCCCGATGGGGCAGCCCCATCATCATCATCCAACACAGCGCCACCAACTGCCAACCCTAATTGCAAAGCAACACCCCCGCTTGCTATTCAAAAACGCCGTCGCCGCTACGGCCATGCTAGCTTATTTGTTATACGCGCGCTCGAGCCATGCATATTATATATGCGCTCGACCATGCATTCATGCGCTGGCTCATACCTATTAGCATATGTGTACGCGCTCGTCCATACCTACTTCAAGCCTATTAACCGCCCGCTCGCCCGTGCATGCTTCCTTATGTATCGTCGTATAGTACCAGTTACTGCTGTACTTACTTACCTTGCTGTGCAACGCTGCTCTTTTCTTGCTGTCTTCCGAGTTCCCAGTTCGCTAACGCCGCCGCGCGAACGCGTCTTTATTTCAATAATATATTATCATAGTGCGCAGAACGCTGTGGAATTATACGGACTAGCGCGATCGGTCGCGTGGGCTACCGCACGCACGCACGCACACAGCGCACACGCGTGTCGCAGAACTCGCAGTATGTTCAAATACCTCGTAATTTACTTTTACAGAGCGCCAGAGCGCGCGAAGGATTTACAATTACTTACATGCATACGCTGGTCATCACAGTGCGGTTGCACAGCCCGAGATCTACAGACAGGTGAGTACGTAGAAGATCGACACCACCGGAACAGTGCGTGCATTTGCGCCCTCCGTCCACGCGCTGGCACTCGCGAGAACCCACCGCCGCCACCACAGCCTAGCCTCAGCGCATCCATCATTGACAGCGAACGCCTGCCTCCTGAGGCCCGTACGCGTCGCGCTATACCGTCCTGTGCATCTGCACAGCATAGACATAAATATTTAGATTCACAAGACAGACCGACAGACAATTCAAGTTCCAAGAAGAACGGTATACATATTTGCGCTCTCGGGCATCGCCGCACACGCACTGGCATCAGCTCGGGCTCGTACGCGTCGCACGTCCGTCGTATTTATTATTACAGATCGCTTCTCTTCTCCTGGCAGCGCAAATCTTCCGCGAAGTTCGAACGCGACAGCTAGGGTAAATTAAACGGTAAATATAACCCGCACCCGTGCGCCCTCCGCCGAGGCGTCGAGTCCCGTGCGGCGTGATTATGTGCATCTGCTCACAGTAAAATTAACCGCTGCTCATCTACTTATCTGAGCGGTGCACGGAGGGTTTCAGGGGTTTATATGAACAAGGATGCTGCTCTGTGATAGATGGATAGAGCATTAATGCACTGCATAATCAACTCGAAGGCAAAAGTACATAGGTTTTGCATCAATTGGCTTTGATGAAGGGAGGGGGGAGGGTCAGGTTTGGAAATTGGGTATTCCATGCACCGCCGTCCAATGAATTTTTCAAATAATCAAAATCAAGAGTATCTACCACTATCTACAAAGCACTCAGTGGCAGAGGTCCAATGATGGGCCTCATCTCATAGTTAAGACTAATCACAAGAAGGTAATATTAATATTCCACGCCTCGTCAATGGTCATGCATCATGGGCCCTGCATCCGCACCGTCCCCACTGGTTAAATGCTTAGTATAGGTGTATGCATACTAAGCAGTTAATCGGGGGGGGACGATATTTTTACTCGCCTTGAGGCTTGAGTTGCTCATGTCCTCCGTTCGAGCCCACAGCGTCGCCGTCGTCACTCCCAACTGGTATAAATTGCACAAGTACCTTCCTCCTCAAGATTATAATTGTAAATATTCATTCTGGCTTCAGCCAGTCGGCCCAGAACTCGTTTTTCCTCCTAACAAGTGGACCCACTGCACCGCACTTACTTCGGACACCCAACCCACTTGCTTCGGACATCACCATGCTCAACGATGTATAAACTTATCGTAGGCTATGCGTGTTAGTGTATTTCGAGCAACTGTTTAGTGTAGGGGTGACCTACACTAAGCCGTCGGTCACTTTTGCCTTGGGCGTCAAGGACCTGCGTTCAATTCCAATCTCCAAGAATCCAACTTACTAAAGGCGCGCAGCGCGCGCCCAGTGTACCTCCTTTTACTACCTGAGAGGCTAGCATGCTTGTAGATCAACCAACTCCCTCGCTGGTTATTTGTAATCCTCATTTCTAATTGTTTTTGCATGGCGCATCAGGAAAAGCCCAAACTGATTATTTTGCACTATTGATCTCGGCTATGCATAATTATGCGAATAGTACAAAATAGTGCACATTAAAATATGCAATCCCAGTAATGCAAAATTGTACATCGATTGTGCTCCGATTGTGGCCAAATTGTTGCCAAATGGCAGATTTAAATGTGCAAGATTTTGGCAAGATTTATGTTCTAGAATTAGACGGCGTTATGGAAATTATGTTTTGTATTACAATACATAACAACTTTGTTTTTTTAGTTAATCTACCACTTCACTTTCAATGCGGCAAGCGGACTTAGTCTTGGCACGGACGACACACATAGGCAGTGGGCACTTAGTACTTATCCGTTACGCGGTACAGCCCATGTTGAACACCGCCCTGGCCCTGGCACCAGAGGCAGCTCACACATTGACAGTGGGTACGCAGCAAACATCAACGTAGCATAAACAAGTTGAGGGACCGCTTGGGGACCGCTGCCGCGGCGCCGCTTGCACGGGACTTTGACAAACACATCAAGTGCTTTCAACCTGCCCTAAATGTGTTTGAACTTCCGAATAGGTAATTTTCCCAGCGGTTGCCAGAACACTCACTTTCTACTCCATTCCACAGCGTCGCATGCACTGTGCATCATTCAGCTAAGACACTGTCGACGCCACAAAGGTGAGCCGGGGGTACCGCCGTTAGATCATCACCCTCCGTACACTTTGCTAGGTGCTCTTATTGACGAAGGAAAGGCCCGTATATATTTTCGACGCCGCCACCCCCAATGTCCCCTCCACAGACAGCCCAACCCCGTAACGACCTACGCACTATGTGCATGGGGCGCACTTGACGACTAACCCGCCGCATGGGAAGCACCTCACGCTCCGTACATGTTCTGTACCACTCAGGAGGATCTGCCGTGCATTGACCGAATCCCAGAACATCCATGCCGCAGATCGTAGTTGCGGTGAGTTGGCTCTCTTGCTCCTGTCCCACTTTGCTCTCAACAACTACTAGTTCCGTAACACCAACATGTCGCGTTCCTATGATCAGATCGTGTGAACACCTCCCACTCGGAAGCGTTGTGGTTCGACACTGCGCGAGATAGGTGCTACGAGTGTGCGGATTGCCCCGAAACGGAGGGGTTTTGTATCATTGTCCTTCCCCTCATGGAATGGTAAGTACAGGCCATCTTATTGTTCTACTGCGCTCACTTCACGCTCTCCGCAGCCGTGGGCCCACGATGTCAAGGCAAAACCATGCTTTTCCGATCTCGCACCTCCACACAAGCCACTTACATAGACAACGCAGCGCCGACACCCCTTAATATGTCGCCGCGGCCGACCTACCGTATTGAGGAACGGACCGCGCCGTCTGTTGACGACGGGTGCTACGCATGGAGGCATGTCAAGATAGTAGGCATACTGCCGGTCAAAGAGGTGGAGGAGGCGAAGGATAGGGATTAGGGACTCGTCCTACATACATACATTAGTCACATCCTTAAGTAGACTTGTTGTCCAAGTACTCTA
>JAEKIV010000318.1:0-38595 GCA_016801325.1 Hypholoma fasciculare
TCTTGATTTGGATCTGACCGCGTCGCTTGCAATTCAGGCTCCGCTTGAACATTTATTTTATCTTATCGCTTTCGCGAAGCCCCTCGCTTGCTGCTGATGCGACCAAGTACATCGTGCGTTCGACGACAGCCTTTCGAGGTTCACTAGTTGATATAAATACAATACAAGGATTATACACAAGGGATTTCATCTCATGAAAAACAACTGTTAACGAATCAATGTCCATAGCGAGAATACTGTCCGAGCAGGCGGGATTGGCAGACTACTCTACATATTTGTCACACAAACATTCCTTTGGTTCCTCGAGGTCCCTGACGAGGATCACTTTGGTTGGTGTCGGTACCCGGAGCAATAGGTTGAGAAGGAGGGGGAGGAAGAGGTTGAGTACGCGATCCCTCTGTTTGCCCATTGACATTGCGGTATTGTCTATCTATATCTTGAAGTAGATGAAGAATACGTTTGTGCAAATTCGAGCCAGCCTTGGGTGGAGTGTTATCATTCATCATCTCCATTACTCTAGGATCTTCGTGGTGACGCCCTTGCTTTCCATATAGCAGATAGAGCTCCATTGTCTCGTTGCATGCATCGAGATACTTGTTGTTCTCGTCAACCTTCAATGCTCTGACTATATGTTCCTAAAGGCAGCAATTAGCCAGAAATTCCATAGCATTGAAAAAGTGAGGAGTACATCTCGAATTAGCTCTGAGAATTCGGAGACACTCTTGCCTCGGAGGGCATTGCACTGCTTCCTCACAAATTCATACTCCTTGATCACGTTGGAAACTTTCTGGGTCGCTCTGGCTTTGAAGAAATCGACCCAATTAGGATCAGCCTCCAGAATTTTACTCACTGCTGCGATGAATTGTTCGCCATCAGAGCCCGGTGACGGTGACATTGACTCATCATCTGAGTGATCGGTTCGGGTATCACGAAATGAACGTTGTCGAGGAGAGAGCGAGCGAGTAGAGCGCTGTGGCGTCATGGATTTGGGACCAGGGAACGTATATTCACCGTGATCTAGCGTCATGCTTCGGCGGCCACGATCTGGGCTCTCCATTCCGGACCTTCCTGGATGGTGGGGACTTCCACGACAGGAGCTTTGTTCGCTCCTGATTGAGATGACTGGCCCGGATTGGGATTATCACAGTCATCGAACGATGGCGAATTAATTCGCTTGCGATTCTCCCTCAATGTTGAGTGAGATCCTTGGTGTGAATCGACATCCATGCCTTCCAGTCCTTGTCTGCTATCATAATCATAGTTTGGACCAATTATATCGGGGGGTATCTTTGGAGCTGGAGGAGGTGCACCGGGAGGAGGAAGCTGCATGGAAATTCAGCATCGTTGTGAGTACCGGTAAGCTGACGCTCACCATTTCAACGACGACGTCCAGGGTCCTATCTTCATGAACAACAACGTTCGCCGACATATATTCGTCGACGTTGTTCGCGGAGACTCGAAGAAGAAATTGTCTGTATTTGCCACGCAGTGTATATGCCCTGGCAGGACCTGGTGATATCGCGATGAATAAATTAACGTCAAGCGGATCGCAAACCCAGCATGACCTACCGTCTATCCTACACGGTCCTCTCTGCAACTGCTGAGTCTGCGTCATGTACCTATCAATAACGGGAAGTTTTAATCGAGATAGTGAGCACTCACGATGTCTTGTGCATCGGCCCAGAAGCCGGCGTCTTTGGGATTATCGCTTTCTTTCAACGGCACTTTGACTTCTGCAAGCTGGTGATCGACCGTTCCACTCCGCAGATCTTGGATAAGAAGGGTGACCATTCTAAGGGGCTGCCTATTGCTCGGCCGTCTTTGTGCTAAAGATAGTGTATCAGAAAAATTTACGATGCTGCGCAAACTAACACACCTTGAGCATCCCCTGAATGCCCGGAATAATTGGAACCTGTGGGCGCATTACCATAGCCTTGTGGGTAATCTCTTTCCCGGTATTGAGGAGGGCTGCGATTTTCATAGGGATGCTCATATCGGTAATATTCTGAACTGGCGCCGCCCGTTGGAGGGGCAGAAGTTCTACGATTGGCAGATGGGGCTGGGTGAGAGGTAGACGCCTGATGTTGTAAAGCATTGGCCGAGGATTCAGAAAAGTTTAGGTTGCGCTGGTTGTTTAAATGGGCATCGTATTTTAGCCTATTCTTTTGAGCCGTCGTTAAAGGAGCGGCTGGGGATCGAGTCGCCGCAGCACGACCTACCGCCGGCGCTTTCCCTCGCGTGGGTGGGTTGGATGGATTTGAAGGTATGGTAGCAGAGCGTATAGGATTGGAAGAGTTGGCAGATGTAGCCGTAAGGGAATCAGAACTGCCAGAGTTCGGTGCATGGCCATTCAATCCGCGGTGTGCAGAGGCATAAGGGTCTGCACCAGGGTTTGCTGACGGTTCTGCGTTTGACGCCGGGGTAATTGCTTCGACGCGAAAGCGAGACGTTTGCCCAGGGTATGCCTCTGGTCGCTTGCTCCTTTTGGGCTTTTTGGCAGGTCGTCCAGGTTTGAGTGGGGTTGTGACAGGTTCTCCCTGGACCGGCGGTATAGGCAGGGTAGGTTGGGGTATAGGAACTTCTTGGCCAGGCAGGAACACGCTGCGTGCAGGGGCAATTTCCGGCACAGCTTGATACGTGGTAATGCTCTGCTGGGGTTGAGCGGAAGAAAAGCCCAACGCTTGACGAATGAGAGGTCTCGATGCCGGAGGCGGGGTATCATCATCTGCTACAGACTGCATCCTAGTATCACCATCTTCTGATAGCGGCGGTGAGGCAATTCGATTCGATGTCTGCAGAAAATAAGCTTAGATCCAGAATTTTAGGATAACGATTGAATTCACTGGTCGCTCTGACGAGGATTCCCTGCTGCTTCTGCTTGGGGCGGTAAGATGACTACACAAGCAATAAAACTTGGGCGGCACTTACCCCGACTCGTCTCCTGAACGCCGTCTTCCGCGCCCGATCTCCCCATCGAATCTGCTAGGCGCCATCGATGTCGGATGGCAGGAAAGATGTTGGACAGGAGAGGATAGGCAACCGCTAGGTTTATATGCCAACGGCTTGTAGTAACCGTGCCTCAATTGCCAAGTTCGAGCCCTTTCTATAGGAGATGCAACAGCGACAAGAAAGGAAATTGTTGGTCAGGTGGATTTAACGCGATGGCCCAAAGATGGCCAAGAAGCAGCCACGAACAAGTAACGAAGCCTTTTGAAGATACAAGAGACGTCTTAAGGCCCTTTCCCCTTTGATATGCGGATAAACCGGTACAGATTATTGGCGTAGACGGAGAGCATGTGTAGCCAGGGTGTGGGGATGCTCGGGCTATGCTGGCTGCCGCCCTGAGCCTATGCCCACAAAAGGTACAATGAGTAATTTGTGCAAGGTGAAATTGCTTTATTTAGTAATTTTGAAACAAACACTCACACCCAGCATGCACGCCGGATTTATCTTTCATATCGATAAGAGCATAATGCATCCGTAATTGTATGTATTCATTCATAATGATAACCCAATGGAGCGGCAGCCGTAAAAAACAAACAATACGAAAGATATCGAAATGGGGGTATTTCTATAGAATATCTGACAGTCTTATGTTAGTATACTATGCCGCGTCTTGCTTCTTTTCGGAATACACTTTCTCAGCATTGCCGTAGAATACAGCATCGACAAAGTCCTGCTCAATACCGAGCTCTGTGAGCGACTCCCTGGATATCTCGTACCAATCGGCCACATTAGATGGGCCTTTGGAGGACGAAGATGGAGAGGATCCAAAGATAATACGCTGGTAGCCGAAAGCTTCCATAACGGGCCCAACTTGAGTGCAGTGTGATTTAGAGGTGAATGATGAATACGATAAGAACGGACTTACGATACATCTTGATGCGACGTTTCCATTCATTTATTTGCTGTGTATCAGCAGTTTCGATGGGACTGCCCGGGAAAGGCGTCTGTGGTGTTGGGGCATCCCAAGATGGCGGGAGGAACTTGACGTAGACTTGGGGGATCAAGGACAATGCTGCTACTTGGGATTGGAATGCTAGATAGGTAGGATGGTTCATGAGCTTCACGATAGGTAAATCCAGATCATGAGGAGGTGGTAGAATGTTGGCTGTGTTTGAACGTCAATACATGATTCCACGGAAAGATAAAATGACACGCACAAAGCACGATCGGCGGAACCGTTTGGAGATCAGCAGACGCCTTGGCTAGCAGATCTTCGAACCCTTCTAGTAGAGCATCCGAGAGAGTTGCTTGTACATCAATGTCGACAGAGAGACCAGTTTTGAGTGCCCATCTCAGGCCCTCGACCGCTTCGGGAGAGACTTTGGTGAAGACAGTGGATAGAGAGATCGGTGCCCCCGCAGAAGAGATCAGGGCTTCAACAGCAGGATCTGGCTTTTCTAGGTCGAAGGGAATGGTGAACGAGATAACCTGAGAGTCCTTGGAGTTTGACTTGTATCTGAGTGAGCCGATCTACTTTGTTAGTGACGACGGAATAATGGCGCCACGATCACTCACGCGGTAAGCGCCTTCTCGAGCTCACTGCTAGGCAATGCGAGGACAATGCCTCGTATTTTGCTGCCTAGGACCTGGCCTGCCTCCTTCTTCCAGTGACTATAGTTCGTGTCCTTGGAAATGACATTGGCGTCAATGACCTTGGCCGGTTGAAGGGTGCTAGGACTTGGGGGCACAGGGAAGGACTCCAAAGTACCGGTATTGGGAGGGGTGAACGCTGAAAGGGGGAGCTTGGGGAGATCTTTGGGAAATTTACGAGGAGCCATTGTGTGCTTGGACGACAGTGGGAGTGTATAGAAAGGGAGTGTGGAGAACAAAGGGGCTTTCTAATCTCTACATCAATCACTGCTACACCTGATTGGGACATCACCACCACAGCCTTGCTACACAACTGATCCGGAGTCCGTTGGCCCCAGCATCTCAGACAAGCCATCTGCCATGTACATTGTCATCGCCCACCGCCGGGTCCGCTCAGTCTGCAATCAATGAGCTGTCGCCAACGAACAACGCGCGCGAAACACTTACTCGTTGTTCATCGGTGTCCTCAGCCAGAAATCTCTCAAACGCTTCGACGGCATTCCGGCGCTCTTCGTTGCGGCCTTGTTCCCGTCCTTCAATCACGCCCTCCTTTCGACCAAGTTTTCGGCCTTCCTTCATCCCCACCCGTCGCCCGTCATGGTGGCCTTGGTCGTAACCTTCCTCGTGCCCACTTTCCCTTCCGCTCTCATACCAGTTCTCAAGAGCGGCCTTCATCTGACTGGCGCGCTCCTTCATTTGTCTTTCGTATTCGCGTAGTGTCGTCTGGTACTTCCGTATTGATTCTTGCGCCCGCGCCTCCGAAAGCCGCACCTCTTCCATCTCTCGTTCAATGGGCCGAATGTCATCTTGGAATCGTCTGGCTTCGCGCTGCGACGCCTCCAGCTGCATCTGGTAGTTCCTCATGTCTCTCTCCAAGTGCACCGACTCAGCTTGAATCCGCTCGTTTTCAGCTTCAGCCGCCCGTGCTCGTCTCAGCGCCTCCCGCTCCTGGCGCTCTGCGAAGTCGGCTCGTGCCACGGCCTCGTCCGCCCTTCGCATCTCGTACTCCAGTCGATCACCGGAGACGCGTAACAGACTTTTTAAATGATTTGCCTGCCGCTCTTCTTCGGCCAGCGCGGCGGCGGCGACTATCGGAGTGCGGTGTTCGCGTCGACGTCCGGGAGAACGGGACGGCCGCCTGCTGCCGCCCCGCAAACTATCGGTTGACCCCGCTGACAACAGAGTAGGATCATGAAGTATATTCAGCAAAGGCGAAGGCGAATATGTCGCGTCGCGCATTTGCGCGATCAACTGAGCTCTACATGACAGGACGCGTCTCAGTAATGAAAGCATGCAGAGTATGATACTCACCCTGATGAGATCTCGGCGAATTCATGGTCTACAATAATCGGTAATGGTTTATCTGCACCAGGCATACTTCTTGACAGGTTTATCGAGGTCGAACGTTGCTAGCACGTTCTAAGTGGTGCCTTGCTATCGATGGACTGGATATTGGGGATTCTCTGATCGGTACGCTCGCTTCCCCAGTATTTATCTTCTACTGCGCAGCTTATTGCCCCACGTTTTCGAGCACACCAACGGCCTCATGTATCAATTGATATGCGACGACATTCGACGCATCGCCTCCAGGGCAACATGGTCAAAAGTGAGACGTTTTACTCCGCTTTTTTCATTGTAGGAGACGCACATAACATGAGGTGCTCATGTGTTAGTGATCATACAATGCTAATAACTGCCTAACTATATTCCCGACAAGCAGCCTCAGTCCTGTTGCTATAAATAACGCAGATAGTACTGCAACGAGGCCTGAGCTCAGATGCTCTGTGATAACGCGAGCTTAGGGTTAAACCTTGCTGCATGGCATGGCTGGGTCGCACGCTGAGGTCCAGGATTAGTGGTTGCATTACTCAGTGGGGTCAGACAAAACTAAGTATACTGCGCATCCCTTGCGCGGTGAAACAATTTTGACAAGAACAAAAGTGGACGAACCCCAAAAAATAACGCGCTTGTTGGTGATTTATGTTACGAGCTGACAGGGAGCTGAGCTTCATAGGACCGCGCAACTAAAATATTCTGTCCAAATGTTGGTCATGTAACGCAGCTGCAAGAGGACGATTTTTCCCCGTTGAAGTCCATTGAGGCTTTGCCTGATGTGAGATATAAATACATACGACAATCCAACTGGAAACGGTCCCTCTGCTCTTAAAAAGCAGTACAATACAAAGAGTCGGTCGATAGTGTGTTTTAGTTAAATTGTTTTATAATGTCGATGATGAATTTTTGGTGAGATGACTGCACTCACCAGTACGCGTCTTGGAATGTTGTCATAATCAAACTTCTCTCCTAAATTGCATGAGTAGATCATGCCTCTAAGTTTTAATGAACACTGACGATATAGCACTACTAAGCATGAGATTCATCCAAATTCGATACATGCCACATGGCCCGTCCCATCGGTGAATTTGTCCGGTGACTTGAAGACTTAGAGTATGCCGTGTTCATGTTATATCCTCAGGTGATCTTCGGAGAATAGTGGTTCGATTGGCGAGCTAGTCGGTACCTGCAAGTACTTCTCCTAGCGAGTCTATCGTGCGTCTTTTTGGGAATCACAAGCTTGGTGCTTTCCAAATTATTTTTCTTATGTCCAGTTCTCACAAGCTGCTATCGTTCGTTCTTCTGATTGATGAAACAAAACTTGATGAGAAAATCTCTTATGAAATAAAACATATTTCGTTCACCTCATTTGCACAGAGCCAGTTATTGACCTGCAGATTGTATGCATACTATTATTCGTTTGAATCTACTATAAAGCGAGTGGCCGCTCGATTTCCCATGGTAAGGAACTTTGGGAAGTTGGAACTGCGCTGCGCCGCTCCGGGTATATACGTTCCGCCAATGGCTGAGGACTCGATAGCATAGATGAACGCTTGCAAATAAAGCGACTGCCTTGTGATAATTATAATTAGGAAGTGTGGTATGTGATTGGTCACACTGCTAGTGAACCTCAACCTTCAAGAATTAGGCTTCTGCTTGAAGACTCGAAATTGATGTACCTCTGGCCGATAAAATGTTTGGATCCGGTCGTACCTTAAAAGTAATATTTTAAAATATAAGCCACGGACCATGTGGATGCCTACAGAGTGCCCTATTTCATGCTGAATTTCAGCAGATACATAGTTCTGCGAAATTCGCTTTTGATCCTTCCAATCGTTCCGCTTCCCCACATTTCCCCACAAAATAGTGCCGCGTTCGCGCTAAATTTAGAATTCCGGAATCCCGACCGTGATATATCATGTATGCAGCACTACATACTATGTACATACATAGCTCGTGCACTTGCATATCCGCCTTTAACGCTCTAGTTGTGTTTAGCACATTCCAAAGATAATCAGTAGCGTCGGACATGTTTTGTTGCCCTAATCTGAAGCAACCGTAGTGATGTTTACCTGGGGACATTCAATGGTCTACAAGTTCCTATCAACCGCATAGGTGATTGTGTTGCCTCGGTCAGATGAGGTCAGATGGCCTGAGAAATAGTAGTCACAGGGCACGAGCTGAAATGAGTCCCTCCCTCGAGTGTCATGCGTGCACCAGTCACGAACCCTCACGAACCGTTGTCGGCTGCAAAGATACCCCACGGGGCAAGGATCCGATCAACCCACGAGTCTATATTTGCAAAACACAGGATGGTTCCGTAGGGACAAAATTTCGGGTAGACGCGCGGCTCTTCTGAAGTGTCAATCTCGTGAGCTGTTACACTGATTTGGGCTCTCTGGCTACCCTAGTTAACGGCCGCTAAGAAATGGATTATAAGGCAGCATGTTCCCGAGATTTTTTAGATATCTTCGTGCTCTCCCAGCGTCCGTAAACGGTCACCTCCAAAGATGCTGTCTACACTCTCGCTATTTCTGGGTACAGCCGTGACCTTGTTTCGCGCAGCTTCTGCCGCTCCCGGGGCCCTGCAAGAACGATCCGTTACGGCGTTATCGGCATCGGATTTGTCCAGTCTTGCACCGTTCACACAATTTGCGCGAGCAGCATACTGTTCTACTAGCAAGCTAAGTAGTTGGTCGTGTGGAGGTATGTGGTTACCACCCTATCAAAGACGGTACCCGTTACTCATCGTCAAACGCATTACAGCGGCTTGCTCTGCTAACTCAGATTTCCAGGCCACGCTAGTCGGAGGGGATGGAAATGCAATCCAAATATGTAAGTGATTATACGGAACTTTTCTTTCGCGTTTATTCAAATGAATAATATTTTTAATGCAGACTTCGTTGGCTTTTCGCCTTCTCAAAATAGCATCATTGTGGCTCACGAAGGGACCGATCCCACTCAACTGTAAGTTGTGTATTCGTACTATTTTTCCCATTGAGTCTGAACTGGGACGCCATGTGATTCTACAGTCTCTCTGACCTGACCGATCTGGACATCCTCATGGGATCTTTGAGCACGACCCTCTTCCCCGGTGTATCTTCGTCTGTCAAAGTTCATTCCGGTTTCCGGGACGAACACGCAAAAACAGCTCCTGCCATATTGGCAGAAGTCAAACGTTTGATGTCCGTCAAGGGTACCACCAATGTCGCAGTAGTGAGTTCTACATTATATATCTTCTTGTGCTTTAAGATGAATAAATATTTTCAAAAGGTCGGACACTCCCTTGGCGGCGCCCTGGCAGAACTTGATTCATTGTTCTTGACCTTGAATCTCCCTTCAAGCACAGCTATTAAAGCGGTAACTTATGGGACACCCCGTGTGGGTGCACCCGCCTTTGCAGCCCTGATCGACTCAAAGGTACTGCATTTCTTCAAGCTTCACATTTAATACAATCTCATTATATTGAATATGTAGGTGCCAAATTTCAGGCGCATAAACAACAAAGATGGTGCGATTTACAAGATAAATTCTTATTCTTTTCTGAAATTTGTCGTCTAGATATCGTCCCAATCGTCCCGGGTCGCTTTTTAGGCTTCCAGCATCCACACGGAGAAGTACACATTCTTTCTCCTGGGAATGCTGTCTCTTGCCCTGGTAGGTCAACTAGTAGGCATTAAACCACAAAAATCTGATTTCTCTTCTTATGCAGGAGACGATGATGCCACAGATGCACAATGCCAAATTCAATCCGTTCCCAATATTTTGGAAGGAAACATCCTTGACCACGTTAGTGTTACCCTTCAAATACCTCCACATTGTAGTCGCATGTCTAACATTTTGAAATATAGCTTGGTCCCTATGAAGGGATTTACATTGGTACACTTTTCTGCACATAGATAGTAGTTTTACATGTAAACGCTATGAAGCCCTAAAACTGTAATACCCAATCCTAAAAAGGGAATGTATACTATAAATAGGAGCACACATGTTGACCTGTTCGATCCGTTCCATATACAATTATTGATATCCTCGGATCTGGGAAGATCTCCTCCGAAGGCTTACCGACGAGAAAAGAATGGAATTTCACGTGAAATGGTTCAAGTAAGTATGTAGCTTGGTTTCTAGACTTGCGATTTATTTTAGTTCTGCGGTCTTGATATGATGCCAAATTTATCGAATTCACATATACTTAATCATGTGCGTTTTAACGAGGTCTCGTGGCCTGGGTACCTCTGGCCACCTCACTAAATCAGTTGCAAGGATACTTGAATGGACACTTACATTCTTCCTTCTTGACCGGCTCCTGTCCTATGCAGCGGTTCCTTTTTATGCTTTCCCAGGTATTCTAGAAATGTAAACATCAGGTAACGTGCCAGTATTTTCACGCTGTCCAGAAAAATGTATTTAATGGCTCTAGCATGGTACGTATTGACCAGTTCACTGCCTCTCCCTATTTTACTATGTATCACGTCGCCCTCTCGACCGCGTCGGTATTGGTTAATTTAATACTGGCCGGGGTGGCCCATGCGTCTCCCGGTGCAGTACTCCGGAAGCGCAGTGTAACCCCGCTCACTGCCTCGCAGCTGGGTAGTCTTGCACCTTTCACCCAGTTCGCTCGCGCGGCATACTGTCCCATATCTGAGCTTCGATCTTGGAACTGCGGAGGTTTGTTTCATTTGCATATCATACTACTTCTTATTCATGAAACACATAACCCAGAGGCATGTGCTGCTAATGCTGATTTCCAACCAACACTTGTCGGAGGAGATGGAAATGACGTTCAAATATGTGTGTATCAGAGCCTGTAAACCGATGCCCTACTACGCTGACGTTAGGATTTAAAGTCTTTGTCGGTTTTTCACCCTCTCAACAAAGTATCATTGTGGCTCATGAAGGTACAGATCCTACTCAGCTGTAAGTGGTCAACATTGTATTTTTGGATTGTTTCATTGACAGAAATCCGTTTGTGTGCTCAAGCCTTTCCGATTTGACAGACATAGACATTCTCATGGGAAACCTGAGCCCGACTCTTTTCCCTGGTGTCTCTTCCTCTGTACAAGTACACGAAGGATTTAGGGACGAACACGCCTTAACAGCAACTACAATTTTAACAGAGGTTCAAAGATTGATGGCCGTTAAGAACACACAAAGTGTGACAGTTGTAAGTTCTTTTCAGCTCCTAATTCTTCTTGCAATAACCAATTCCTGAATTATTTCTCTTGATAGATCGGTCACTCGCTTGGCGGTGCTTTGGCAGAACTTGATGCGCTCTTTTTCGCCCTCAATCTGCCATCCAGTACCTCCATTACTGCGGTTACCTATGGAACTCCCCGAGTAGGGAATCCCGATTACGCCGCTTTATTTGATAGCAGGGTGAATACCATTCCATTACTGTGATATACAGTGAATCCAGGCGCACTCACTCTACTATTAATATCAAATGATTATAGGTACCTAACTTTAGACGCATAGACAACGAGCTGGGTATGTATCATATCATAAATATTTCATAGACAAATCTAACTTTTATAATGTCCTACGCAGATATTATACCAATTGTTCCTGGTCGGTTCTTAGGGTTCCAGCACCCACATGGAGAAGTTCACATTCTTTCTCCTGGAGATGCCGTCTCTTGCCCTGGTGAGTTTAAGGAAGGGCCAGGAATTTTTTTCTAACACATTTGTATTCTCAGGAGATGATGATGCTACTGATCCTCAATGTCAAATTCAATCTGTGCCGAATATTGCAGTGGGCAATATTCTTAATCATGTAAGTCTGCGTCATTCTTCTCAAAATATTCAGTGTGTCCTAAAAGTTTTAATTTTAAGCTCGGGCCTTACGAAGGAATATTTATTGGAACCATCTTCTGTACATGAAATAACTTACCATGTCATAAACTTATTTAATGATTGGCCCTCGAAACGAAATTCAATCCTTTTTAAGGATGTTACTTTCCCGTTGTGGTTAGAGTATTCAAATTCAAACTCCGATTATGGTCCCGCGCAATTTTAAGCATTTTTCTCTGCTGTAGCCTCTTTCTTGGTTTGTTCTTGGCCGCTGTTTATGTTTCCACCTGTTCACCGAACACCACACAGACTCCCGTCTTCTCAATTTCTCAGAGAAAGCGAAGACTACAATCCTACACCATGCACGCCAAGGAAGAAAATGCGCCCGTTACAATCAGCTCAGATGTCGATCTCATTCGCTCTCCTGTTGATATTTCGAAAGTTGAAGCGAGCGATACTGTTCAAAGTTACCTGTCTACAAGCAACTCGTCTAAACGTACGAGAGTAACTGCCAACTTAGACTCCGGGACTTGTGGTAGAACGGGGCATCTTGTTTCTGCTGATACAACCCTCCCATCTGCGTATTCTCATCCAGTGCGGAAGGGTTTCTTGGATTACTTATGGCCCCTGATCACCTGGTATATTCCACCACCATCTGGTAGATTTCAATCACGCTGTGATCGTTCTTGGCTGGGAGCAACGTTGAGGTTTCTTCTTTTACTTTACTGTGGCTTCAGCTGCGTGGTTGCTACTACTCGTCTCTATACCAGAATCGTCAGCCCTGAGTCCCCACAGGCATTTATAGAGCTTCAAGAGAGGGGTAAATATCGCCAATAAAACCATTAACCTCGACATCTATTGATTGCGACGTAGATAACACGAACATCAGGACCATGGAACGATACCTAACACGATCGCTTGTTCCTTCTCCTTCAACTCTCCGGCTTGAACCATTCGTGCTTTCAAGAAGTAGCCAGGCCAATGATTCGGTCACGATATGCACCTGGTTGACTGACATGGAACTACACTTTCTCTCGACATGGTCGATCAATTGGCATGGTATAGATGAACTTTCGATGGTTATATTTCTGGCCATGAGATTGACACTGGCTTAGGTTCTCTGTCTCTCGTGGTTGTTACCGCTGTAATCCCTGCTTCTCCGTTGCATGAAGGTCTTCTCAAAGTGATACAACAATCAATTCCTCCGAGATTGATGGCTGGTACTTCCATCCATATTTTACACATCGGAGACAACCACATCGAATCTCCGAATTTATACCTGAATCTAGCCAGAATGTTTGCGTCGACGGATTGGATTTTGATGTACCCGGGCGATTTTGGCAAACCGTTGTCCCAGAAGATCTCCGAATCTATATCTCGAGAAAAGAGAGACGCGGGTATTTACATTTTTGCAGCCAATTCGGACGGTTATCCATTCCCAGCACTGTCACCCCTCCTCCTCCAAAGTAAACGAGATTTCTGGTGCACTGAAAGACACTTCAGTGTCGGAATTTCCCGCGTTTCTGATTGGCATGAATGTCTCTGGCAGGTTTCGTTAGAGACGACTGGGAACATAGACTTGGTCGATGTACCAGTCGAAACCGCAGGAAAAGAGGAAGTCGTTGCTGCGGAGGTTGGTGTCGTCTTTTCACAGGGAATTTTGCTAACCGCTTGTTGCAGGTAGCGATGGCCAAGCGACTGAGCACACGGTTTCGCGGGGAAATGTGCGATGTAGTTGCGAAACAAATATCGCTATTACATCCCCGAGGGAGGTATAGGGCTATTTCATTGAACTGGGCGAAGAGTTTCTGCACCAAGGTCAGCATACTTTCATTCTTCCTGAGGTACCAAATCTATAATCAAACATAGACGGTCAATAAAAGGCTTAGATGATGGACAATGAATTGGGTAGCATACGCTATCCTACGACATTTCCCATCAACTGGGCTTCCATATCTTCTTCGTCGATTTTGTCCTCATCGGGTTCGCTCTGGAATGCCGCCCAGACGCTATCACCTTCTGGGCCATCAACCACAAGCTCCAATATTTCCCTCGCAATTTCTGCGAAGGTTTCAGGCTTGAATACATTTCAACATCTACCGCGGATAAAAACATACCTGCTAGAGATTCTAATTCTTGTCTCTTTGACGCTTCTATCCAATTCGGGGGTTCCGAGTAGCTTAATCTTCCGAAAGTAACAACAAAGATATGGCTTATACAATTGAACGGTCGATGAGGGGCGTGTTGAAGTGTATAACGGAGATTGTGATTAGGCTCTATTCCGAATATGAGATGGTAAAGAAGAAAGGTTGCTTGGTTCAGTGCTTTGACCGTACTGTAGTGCAACTTAGTTGGTACCCAAGAGAAAGAGACAGAAAATCTTACGACGAAGTGGTTTCGGGAGAATCTGAATAGGCCAGTGAACCATCATCCTCCCATAACGGGCAAGTGAGCTGTGAGATATATAGCACCAGAGACGGTATCAATGCGTATGAAGCTCCAAGGATACCGAGCGCTCCTGCTCGTGATATAGAGAGTTGCCCAAAGTAAGTTAGTATATGCATTTTGAGATTCTGGTGGTAAAGAGTTAATGCAAATTTTTCTTGCTACATTATGAGATGCAATCTCACCGATGACGGGTGTATATCTGCATTGATTAGGTGAGAACAGAGGCGCTCAAAGAGTTCGTCGTTCATTTGCGCCTCGACATTGACGTTCCCTCCATCTGGCATGTCAAAGAGCACCTTGCACAGTTCATGATCTACACAAATGAGCTCAGTCATTGATATATTTCACGAGGCAGCTTACGCGTTGATAAAAGTACCAAAAGTCTGGTCGATCTCTCCAAAAACCAAGATGTCTGCAAAGGGTGTAGTAGTACCATTAAGGTTTCTCTGTTGCGAGCCAACGGCTCTAGCCTGCGGGGTATATTCTATCAGTCTGCTAATGAACATGTAGTTAAATAAACTCGCCTTTCTATAGCATGATCATCAACGTGAAAACACAGGGCATCAAGAAATGCCAAAGTTTCGACCGATATGGTATCGTCCCGAGGCGCAACCGGCTGAAGGTATTTGAGAACAATTGAACAGATAACTTCAATGATCGTTGCAGGTCGATTTTCTTGAAACGGAATTCGACACGAGAGAAGGCTAGTTCGAAAAGCAGGTATAGAGATAACTAGTTTCGTGAGAAGATTGAATAAAATGGTCAAATTGGGTTGCTTGAAACTACATCAGTTGATCTCCACCGCATTTGCAAGGAGACTTACCGATTGTATGTTACTAGACATTGTTAAAAGCGATAGAAACGCCTGCGAGACAGCATTGATCAAACCATCATAATCGTCTGACCTACTTGGTGTAGAGATGACTTCAAGTATTCTTCCACACGAAGCAGTATAATCATTAACGGAAGTGGAAAGATTGGATGCCGATAAGATCTGTTGAAATGATATATCTTCTGTCGAGCCAAATGTGTGCGTCAAGATGATGCGGCAAAGCTAGTAAAACACCAATTAGGTCATAATGGTTGAGGATAAAAAAGGAATAACCTCTGCTTTCCAATTCGTTGGCTGAATCATGTCGAGCTCCTCTAATACAATATCTTCATCGCTTTCCATTGGAGCCATATCCATTTCAATATCATTTGTTTGGGATTGTTCAGAAGTGGGCCCACTGCGTTGCCCCAGAGTAAATATCTCGTGGGCTTCAGTTTGCTTAGGAAGAGGTTCAAATTGAAACTGGGAGGGTCCCTGAGATAATTGGGAAGGAAGACGCAGGTCGTTCTTTGTGTCTGGACCAAATATAGGAGGTTCAATGATCCTTTCTTCCTTGACTCTGGCTATCCTCTTGGAGGGTGATTTCCGTGGAGTCGATGTTTCGAAGGCATTTTCAAAACCTGGGAGCATTCCATTTTTGATCTTTTCCGGAGATTTACGCGGTCTAGTTGGAGACATTCTATTGGAAGCTGGTTGCAATCGTGCATGTCGAATAGGTGTTTCTTCGACAGGTTTTTGCGCGCCTCTACTCCATCCAGATATGGCAGAAGGAAGAGCTAGAGGAGTTGAAGGAAAGTCACGTCCTAGCTTTTTAGCTCGTACAGATGCAGGTGGTTTGCGAATGGTAGATTCGAGTTCTTGTTGCTGTGTTTGAGAGCCATGTTCAAAATTACGAGGTAAAATCAAGGGACAATAAAGCTTTAGCGTACCCGAAAGAGGAACTGCGTTCGCAGTCGCTCTATTTCATCCTTCATCTCTTTTTGCATTTGAAGCTGCTTCGTATCAGCCTTTTCTTTCTCGGTTCTTAATTGCAGAAGCTGAGCCGCATGGCTCAGCGCATTCTGCAGAGATACGTATTGATTATTGATCCGGACAATAATGTAGTTACGACATACTTTCTCCATGTTTTTCCTCAATATACTAACCTCTCCATCTTTCGCAAGCTTGGTATCGACAGCCTCTTGAAGAGCGGTCTTCATTTTAGAATTTTCTTCCCGCAACTAAACACATATTCAATGATTACTTGAAAGTGCAACAATAATGGGACCTGAAGCCAACCTGGTCCAGTTTCTGCTGTAACGCCGTGAGCTGGGCGAGGACGGGCGACCCTTGAGGGTCTTGATCTTCAACTGCGAGCGGTTTTCGATCATGATTCTGGCCGTACGTAGTCGAATGTTGCTGCCTTTGTCGATTATTGACAGGGCGCGCCGCGCGAGGATTGGGAAGGTGGGATCCCGATGAGTTAGTGGATTGATTGGCTGTCTGGCCTATATTGTTAGAAAGTACGCTAACTCGCGCAGGAGTGTTTATTTGTCTTGTCCGAGGGAGAGACCTCTGACTGACGTCCTTCATATACCTCGCTTGACCGGTGACACCATATGTTCCGTCCCCTTGCAATGATATCTCTGGCAACTCCTCCTCAACTGTCTGGGCCGCCCCAGTTCCAGGAATCCAACCGGCTGTAGTTTTTAAACGCTTGTTGACAGGCTCGTCTAATACACCTGGGATAGCTGCCGCAGATGTTTCTTTCAAGTATTTTTGTTCTGATTGATCGAGGATAGCTAAGGTTTGGTCATCCAAAACGAGATCGTCAAAGACATAATCATCAGAGCTATCCATTTGTGCTTCGTCGAATGCCGCGATTATGGACTTAGAAAGTTGCGGAACATCCTGGACGTTACGGTTGTTGAGATAGTTTGAGAACTTGGGGCCAAACTTGGACGCGGGTGCCGACTCTCAATGAACTTCGTTACGTAATACCATGTATAGCTCGATTAGGACTGAAAATGGCTTCAGAGTCAACGCTTGGTTCTGTTCCGAGTCTTCGCTATATATCTGACCTCGCCCCCCTTCAGAACTGATATAACGCCCTGTGGACACTTACAAAATGGACCCGGGCACAATAGGAGTGCAAAGAGTGGACGATGAGAAAAGTCGGTACGCGAAGCGCGTAAAGCTCAAGCAGCTTAATACCACAATGGTGGTTCAAGGTTGGTTATATTCGAAATGCATGAATTATACTATTTGGTGTGATGCAATGCGTAGAAACTGCAAAGCTTGATTCCTCGTTGAAACGACATACCGCTTTGATCACTCGTATACGTCGGTCTCTGGCAGCGGACAACCGGGAGCAAATTATAAAGGACATTGAAACTCTTTCGTTGGAAAAATATGCTGATGAATTGGCTGGAGCTGTAATTGAGGGCCTTTCACGCTGCAAAACGGAGAAAGATATCTGGGGTGCCGTTGAAGTGAGTCTCTTACCAATTGCGACTACTGGACGTTTTGGTAATGCAATAACAAGGTAATCTCAGCCGTGCATCGTCGATTCCCAAAAACTTTCACTCCCGCCTTAATATCCAATCTTTCCATCGCTATAAGCGCTCCTCCAAAAGCGACACTTGCAACATTAACACCAGAACAACGGGAGAAAGATGACTCCACCCGAGTCACACGGCAACGTCCAATCGTTCGTGTGAGCTCAGAATTAGCGCTGGTCGGGATTATCAAAGATGCTCCAGATAGAAGTGGAGGGGAGTGGATCATGAAGGCCATGAAAGAGCTTGTAAGCTGGTCGGAAATTCTGATACCACGCCGCTTATCTCTTCTTAGTTATCGAATGACCCCAGCTTATCTTCTTTGCCGCTTCTGACAACGTTCTTGAAATCTTATTCCAGGCCCTTTCTGGGGATATCTCCTCCTTCAATTCCAAAACAGATTTCCGTCAGTGCAGAACCAGGGAGCCTGTCGAATAGCCAAATCAAAGAGATTGGCGAAAATGAGCATGATCCATCGCCATTATCAGAAGACGAAGAATTAGTCGAACAGGACATTCGAGAGCGTTTCAAGCGCATGTGTGAAGGCTATTTTGAGAATGTCTGCAAGAAACTTGTCATCGAACTTAAAGTAAGACTGCTGGTCGTCGACTTTACTCGATTCTGGCTTACACTTTACTGGAAACAGCGCTTGCAGGAGCAAGATAAACGCAACCATGAAGCATATATACGTTCTGGGGAGATATTTGAAGATCGTCAACAAGCTTACGAAAAAATGACCAAGGGTTACGAAAAGTTATTGGCTAGTTGTCAATCGTTAGTCTGCATATCGCACTTTTTTAAATTATATCTCAATCCCTGAACCCCAGGCTATCTGAACTTCTGTATCTACCTCTTCCCCAACTTCCGACTGCTTCTCAGAAGTCGGATTCTATCTTGATTGGCTCGAATTCGAGTCATATAAATGGCGAATCAGACGAAATATTGACCACAGGTGGCAAATGGGAAGACGAGGAAGAGAGGCGTTTCTTTGAGGATGTCCAAGATTTGAAAGACTTCGTTCCGAGCAGTGTATTGGGAGTTGAAGAGGTAGAGGAGGAAGAAACCAAAGAATTGGAACGAGAGCGAGTGGAAAGAGTAAAAGAAGAAGTCAGGAAGTTAGAAGAGGAACTTGAAAAACTCTCGGGAACCACGGCCTCGTTGAATGGAGTTCCAGATAAACACGACGAGTCTCAAGAGGAAGAGTAAGTGTTCTCATCACTGTAACAGATCATGTCTGAATATCATTTTCTCTAGTGTACCCACTCCGACTCCAGGAACTCCAAAAGCACACACGCCACCACTATCCCCCCAGCTGGCCCCTCAAGGCCCATCTCAGCTTTTAACTGCGTTACTTGTTCGGCTTCCAGATGCTACAAATCGCGCCCTCATTGATCAGGCTGCCATCGATTTTGCATTTTTAAATTCCAAGGCCGCCCGCAAGAGGCTTGTCAGAGTGAGCTATACCTGCAAACATGTCTGTTAACGCTAATTTATAAATCAGTTCATGAGTCAAGTTCCTAAAAACAGAACCGATCTTCTTCCCCATTATTCGAGATTAGTCGCAACATTGAACAAATACATGCCTGACATCGGGGTCGACGTTGTTGCATTTGTGAGGACATGTTTTCACGTGCTATTATCTTGTTATAACGGAAAATGCAGCTTGATGAAGAATTTCGCTATTTGCAACGAAAGAAGAATGTCGTCAAAGAATTGGCAGAAGTGAGGCTCAAGGTACGGTTAAGGCACCAAGAACCGGATGTAAACTAAAGCATTGAAACAGAACATCTTGTTCTTTTCCAACTTGACAAAATTTCGAGTTGTTCCATCTCACGTAATTTTGCATATGTTCAAAGTCTGCTTGGATGATTTCTCTGGGACAAATGTGGAAAATATAGCTCTCCTTTTGGAAGGGTGCGGCAGATTTTTGTTGAGGAGCGAAGATACTGCTGAAAGATTTAGCACAATGGTGCGTGCCGAGATATGCCAAACATGATCATTCCTTGATATCTGATATCACAGCTTGAACTCATGCGGCGCAAGCAAAGTATGCAACATTTCGATCAAAGGCAACTCCTCTTACTCGAAAATGCATATTATCAGGTTTGATCCAGGCCTTCTCCATGTAATACCCTAGTTCACCAAGAAACTCATAGTGCAATCCCCCCGAAAGAGCACCCAAACAAGAAAAGATTCGTACTCCGATGGAACTCTTCATCCGTCACCTCGTTTATGACGTTTTGGCAAAGAAATCTATCGATAAAGTTCTGAAACTTTTGCGGAAACTCGATTGGGAAGATGAAGAAGTCAAGCGGTATCTACACAAAATTTTCACGAAACCCTGGAAAATCAAGTATGGTAACATTGGCCTTCTGGCTATGTTGACCTATGATCTACAAAGATACAGGCCTGCCTTTGCCATTGCAGTTGTTGATCAGGTATTAGAAGATATCCGAAGAGGACTGGAACAGAATGTCTATAGCACCAACCAACGGAGATTGGCCACCATGAAATACCTCGGGGAACTTTATATCTATCGACTCTTGAGCTCGGGAATAATCTTTGATACTTTATGGTCTATTGTCACCTTTGGTCATCGTACGTGTCTTTTTCTTTGCATCTTAAAATATCATTCATATTATTTTGAAGCGGACGGCCGCCCTCTCCCGAATCAAGCAATCCCCCTCGATTTACCAGATGACTTCTTTCGAGTTCGACTTATATGCGTATTGCTCGATACTTGTGGGATGTGTTTTGACCGCGGCACGCAGAAAAAGAAACTTGATAATTTCTTGACATTTTTTCAGGTATGTCGGCTAGGTGCATGCTCAGCCCAATTATTCACGTCAATCGGTCTAGTATTATATCAAGTGCAAAGAATCTCTCCCTATGGACGTGGATTTCATGCTTTCTGATTCACTCGAAGTAAGTCATTTTCATTAGGTGGTTGCAACACGTTTTCACCTTCGTATAGGCTGTCCGGCCTAAACTTGTACTGGCAAAGACTCTTGAAGAGGCAGCTATCGCCGTCGATGAGATGTACAGTTCTGCTTACCAGATGATGGGTGCGTAAATGCCACCCTTCTATTTTTCCCTAGCATCTTATGGCTCATTGTGGTAGGTGATGATGAAGGAGATGATAGTGAAGATGAGGGAGAGCGTAGAGAAGAAGAAGATCGTGACGATGAGGACGAGGAAGACTCAGGAGATGGGGGATCTCCGGTATGCCCCACCTTTTCGAGGCATACATGTTGCTGATGTTGCAAATCAGACTGAAGAGCGTGCGCCTTCCCCCGACCAAGAAGTAGTTCTTTCTGCTAGCAATAGCCTTCAAGATAACCTGGGACCCTCTGAAGAAGCAGAAGCAGAATTTGCGAAGGAGCTAGCCAAACTTGTAACAGATACCTCCGCCGAATCTCGCAAAGTAGATAAAAAGACCGCTCTTGCTCTCTGGGATTCCGCAGTTCCCACAAATGTTCGCAAGAGGCGGGCAGATGGAAAAGAAGAGGAAGAGGAAGAAGGATCTGGTGCCGGCCCCGAAACCATGGCCTTCACAGTAATCACAAAGAAAGGGAACAAACAGCAGGCAAGTATGGAACTATATGCCGCGATCATATCTTATTTACACTTTAATTGCTATTGGACAGGCTCGTCAAATTGCTGTGCCTTCCGCTTCTGCTTTGGCAATTCATACTCGAACAGCTCAACTTCAAGATAAAGTCGAGCAACAACACCTGAAGCGTCTGGTATTGAACTATGAACAAAGGGAGGAAGCGGAGGAACTCAAAGGTATTTTCCACCTTCCAATACTTCAAAAAAATTCTGACGTTCCTTTGAAGCCATGGAGGCTCGTCATCGTGCAGGTGCCATCAAGATACGCTATGTTGGATAACCTGCAAAGACTGCCCGATTTTGAATGATAATCTCGCGAGACATCCTCTTGGCATCTCTCACTGTCATTGAACAAGATGGCTCTTCTGATCCCTGTTTGCACACCACAGCTATATATTGTTGATTGGATTCTGGCCCGAGCTTGGCCTTCTACATCCGTTCAACGCAGAAGGTAGCTCGCCAGCTCTCATCTTGCACTCTATTGCACTCCAATGCATGGTCAAAAAGTGGGCACTTGAGCGGTGACGGATCGCACGGATTTAGCATATTTAGCCACGTTCTTCAATATCTCATTGTAGTGTAAATAGCGACAATTGCTGTTTCAGAGATCTATGTTATTACTTCCAAAGAACGCAGGGGAAATCAGATTTCGGCAAGGTACATATAGTGCCCGATTTGGTGATTGTTCACAGTTTGGAAGTGCCACAGACGCATTGGCTCACTCTGTCATGTGCATGATGGTCCTACGATCGAACTTGAAAGAGACTTAAATAAATTTCAATATAACACACTTCTACCTATACTTCTTACATAACTCAGCTGGGACTATAGTGCGCGACTTCGCCATGCAAACCGCCGTCATGGAAGTTCCCCCAGAACCACGCCCCATCTCGTATCAGCTTGTCAAAATCACATCAGAACTAGTACACACTCGGACGGACGACTTTCACAAAATTAATCAGTACACGAAGCTGAGTAGGATCGGCAAAGGCAAGCATGGCCAAGTGTATCTCTGTCGGGACGATGATGGACAGGAATGGGTATCGTACGCTACTGGTATAGTTTGCTTAATCTCTGAACCTTTGACAGGCCATGAAACGGATTAAAAGGGTCAATCAGCAGGAGAAAAAGATGAAATCCTTGAAGCGAAATTACCAGAAGGAAGTGGAGAGGGGGAATCCTGTCATGGACAGCGCAATGAACAGTATCCGAAAGGAGATTGAGATCTTGAAGAACTGCAGACATCCTAATGTCGTTCGCCTACTAGAAGTCATAGACGATGCTGAGGATAACAAAGTTTACCTCAGTAAGTAATTCAGATCTTCCGTCTCTGCAATGTCTTCGCTGAACTGCCCCTCCATAAAGTTCAAGAAAATCTTGCTGCCGGCCCAGTCGAATGGAAAGTAGACGTAGGACAAGAGTCGAAACCTCTCCTGGCGTTGGCTCAGACACTGCGGATTATGAGGGACGTGGTGCTAGGTTTAGAATATTGTATGTCCTTTGAATGGTTCAACCATTCATAACCGCTGACCGTCAATTCGGACTTACAGTGCACCATGAAGGAATCATACACCGCGACTTGAAGCCCTACAATGTGATTTATACGGCAGATCGTCGGTCTGTCAAGCTCATTGACTTTGGAGTCGCCCATTATGTACCACCTTCATCCCTACCGTCGTCGTCGTCGTCAACATTTCGCTCAAAGGGAAAGGAACGCATGAAACCAGAAGAATCATCGATTGACACTGCCTTATTCCCTCCTGCTGATTTATCGAAGAGAATAGGGACTCCATCTTTTCTTGCGCCAGAAATTGTCTGGTTTTATGATGATGTACCATCGACATCACCTACACAACCAACTTCTTCGCCATCCCATACGTCTGCCCCCACTGCTAGACCTCCAATTACGAACGCTATCGATACCTGGTCATTGGGCATAACATTTTATTGTCTCTTATTCGGTCGCGTTCCATTCGAAGCCCAGCCAGAACAATCCAACAGTATCTATTCTAGCGAATACAGCGTATACAACCAAATTTGCAAGGCCGATTGGAAGGTCGATGAATTTATGGGCGCCGATTGTGTTCGAACAGGCGGACGTTTCCCCCAAGACAACACAAGGGAAAGTACTGCTATCATCAACCTGTTGGACCAGATGCTGCAAAAAGACCCGACAAGACGTATATCGTTATCTGAAATCAAGGTATTTGTGCAGACTTTTCTACTCGATTGATGTCTCATGATATTCATTGAAGGCGCATCCCTGGATCCTCAAAGATATCAATAACCCACAAGAATGGATACAACTTACATCTCCCCCTGGAGTCAGTAAACCGCCGAACGCAAGCTGGGTCAAGAATGCCAGCATGAAATTCTTGAAACTCATGCCGGGCCCTCGATAAGTTCGCAGGGAAGCTATCGACATCCTCCCTCCCAGTCCGCCTTTAGTCATGAGAGGAAACTCTGCCGAGGCCATGCAATGAAGGTGCATTGCCGTTCGGCGCTGACACTGACAGGCCTAGGGCTCCGTGCTTCCCAGGGACACATATACTTGTTTGCATCAGCGAGCCGCTGATAAGAATTCACCTCTGTCTAAGCTCATTGAATACAAGTGCTCCAAATGGTCCACATATCGAGCAAGAATCCTTCGTCCCAGATATTCAAAGACGATTCAATGAAAATTTGCAAATTTGGCAAGAGCATAGATCCAGGACTTGGACTTGCATGATTATTGTAATTCAGTGCTCGAATCTTGCCGCACTGAGTCCTGAATCAACGCGTGATCAGACAGCGTTAGGTATTACTTACGGCCTTTTTGGATGCCTGGTTCCAGTGCGCTGTCAGGTCATTCAGCCCACGGGATGGTCTCGATTGCAGAGTCCGAAGCCCTTCTATAAACAATTGTCAAATGACAAGGCCTTTGAGATACATAGAAGATATGATATAGGCAATGCAGATAAGATGCAGATTGGATGCGGGAGGTTGATTGAACTCAATATTTATATTTCTCTGAAAATATCACCCCCTGTGTTTTGGGTATGTGTATTGCTGAGAGGCACAGGATTCAGGAAATATCTGGGAAGGTCATTGAAATTGAATATCAATGTACGCGTCGCGCGACGCGCGTCGTGAGTCTTGGAGGTCACATGGGTCGCGTAAATAATCTCGTGATGTAAGGAACACGACAGAGATCAACTTTCGCGCTGGCATCGAGCAATCCTCAAATAAGTTACTCCTGACTTCTCTTCATATCTCTTTGCTGCAATCCTGTCCAAGATAACACCTCAAAATGTCTTTGAAAGCTGTAAGCTCATCCTAATAATCTTTTAATTTGCAACTCAATCATTCACTCCCCCCACCAGACCGTAAAATGTGAATATCTAGACTTTTAGTAAATTTCTGGCGAATTATGGTCTCACGACAATTGCGAAGCCGTTATATCCGGTGACTCTCTCGTTCTCAGAGCTCGACCAGGCCCTCAAGGTGTACCTCCCAAGGAAAGGTGCGTACCTATACCCTGCGACCCCTGATTATAGCCACACGATTAACATATTCCCCGTAGAGTGTTGCATCTCGCCGATCTGGCTGCTCCTCGTCTCGGCACAGTTACTAGAGAAGATGAGGTCCGTCGCAATCCAGTAGTCATGCTCCATTGCATCTCTCATTCAGATTACAGCCATGGGCATTTGAATCGCGTGAATTCCTCCGCCAGCTTGCCGTAGGCAAGGAAATATCTTTCACCTCCATACATTCATTACCGACCAATGATGACATACCACGCGATCTCGGTACTGCTGAAATTGGAGGCGTAGACTTGGCGTCCGAGCTCCTCAAGAATGGGTGGGCTAAACTCAAAGAAATCAAACGAGAAGCATCCGATGAAGACAATAAGAAGAAGGATCTTGAAATTGAAGCAAAGAATGCGGGGAAAGGTATCTGGAATCCCCATGGACAAAAGGTAGTTGCATATGTTGTTGCAACTACCCTTTTCTCAACATTGATTACAGGCGCGTACGGTCAATCATTCAATGCCTGCCGACTCTCAGGCATTTGTGACGGAATGGAAAGGTAAACCTATTGATGGTCAGTTCCTGATTTACTTGCACATATATTAGAGATATTATCAGAATAACAAATTTGTTTCCAGCTCTAGTAGAACAAGTTCGAGATGGGACCACCTTGCGTATCCGTCTGTTCATGCCCGATGGTGAGCATCAAATGGTGAACATTGCGCTCGCTGGTGTAAGAAGTGCTCGCGTGGCATCAAAACAAGGTGAAGCCTCTGAGCCTTGGAGTGAAGAAGTAGGAGCTGCAATTGCTTCTGGTCACGTCATACCTTAATCGTATTCCCTTCAAGGCCAAATTCTTCACTGAATCTCGACTTCTTCAACGGCCAGTTAAAGTCCAGATTCTATCCCTACCAAATTCCACCGCTACTCCATTCCAAAGCTCTGCTAATGCTACTGCCCCGCCACCCGCTAGCATCTACATTGGAACAGGCAAGTGTTTTGCTAATACGACACATATTATTCTCAACCTATGTATCAAGTAATGCATCCTGCGGGAAATGTCGCAGAATACTTAGTGGCAGCAGGGCTTGCCCGCGTTGTCGACTGGCACGCCGGCATGTTATCCAGCAACGGTGCCATGGAACGCCTCCGTGCTGCAGAAAAAGTGGCAAAAGAGAGGCACCTTTGTCTCTATGCTAACATTGCCGTGTCGACGCCCTCCGGCAAAGCAAATGGGGCACCAACCAACCAATCGCAAACCTTCGATGCGACTGTGGTACGGGTTTGGAGTGGAGACCAGGTGTCGGTTATCGAGAAGGATACAAATACTGAGCGGCGATTACAATTGAGTTCTACCCGAGGCCCTAAGTAAGTTATCCTCGTATTTTATCTCCAGAAAGGCCCCTTGACTTATGGTGAGCAGGCTTTCGGACCCGCGACAAGCTTTTTATGCCCAGGAAGCTCGTGAATTCCTCCGAAAACGCCTCATTGGCAAAAACGTCAAAGTACATATAGACTTTATAAGGCCTCGCGAAGGGGAGTTTGAAGAGCGAGAGTGTGCCACCATTCGCTATGGTGGCCAGGGATCGTAAGTTTCTGCGAATCCTGGGGTTATGGTTGTTCAATTAACTCTTTCCGATTCAGCAACATTGCTGAGCAACTCATTGAAAAGGGTCTCGCTGGCATTGTTCGTCACAAGCGTGATGATGAAGACAGGTCTCCGGATTATGATAAATTGATGGCTGCCGAGCAAGCGTGAGTTCTTATCTCTACCATGTATCAATTATATTGACCACACAATATTTAGCGCGGTCGCAGACCTACGAGGTATTCACTCTGGAAAAGAGATCCCTCCTCCAAAGCAACCTTTAAATATCTCAGAGGTCAGTCACTGGGATTTAATTTAATATGTAATGTCTAACGAGTATTGCAGACAAACAGCCGTGCCACCCAATTTCTCAATGGGTTTAAGCGCCTGGGCAGGATCCCTGCTGTTGTAGACTACGTTGCTGCCGGATCCCGCTTCAAGTTTGTAATTTCTAGCATGTATCAATTCCGTGTACTGATGGTTTGATAGAATCTTCCTTCCCAAAGATAATCAATCACTGACTTTGGTGCTTGCCGGTTTGTAGTTTGTCACGACAGCATTGGTGACCTTCTAAATCCGTTGCTTTGCAGGCATCCGCGCTCCAAAAACTGCTCGTAACGCCTCTGAAAAGAGCGAACCTTATGGCATTGAAGCTTACGAATTCGCTACACGCAAATATATGCAACGGGATATTGAATTTGAAGTGGAGAGCATCGATAAATCAGGAGGTTTCATAGGATCCCTTTACTTCAACAAAACTGAAAACGTCGCACTTAATTTGGTCAAGGAAGGTTTAGCTACCGTCCATTCGTTCTCTGCGGAGGGTCTTTCTTGGTCACGTCAACTATTTGAGGCAGAGGTCAGTCGACATATCCAACATAGTGCAATGTCCTTATCACACATATTCAGGAAGCTGCTAAACAAGCTAAACGTAATGTTCGCATGATTTATTTGTTTTTCTATTTATTTTTCTAAACAATTTTCTGCTATAGATTTGGAGTACGTATGATGAAGAAGCCTCAAAGGCTGCAGAAGCTGTTGCCGAAATTGCCAACGAAACTGGGCCACTAAAATCAGAATACCTCGATGTCATTGTTAGTGATGTCAGGACCAAAAACGGATTCGCTTTCTCTGTTCAAATTCTTAACACGGAAGGTGAAAACTTACCTTCCAATTGCATTTGACACATGCTCATCATTTGAAGGCATTGCATCCCTGGAGAAACTTATGGCAGAGTTCTCGGTGCACCACCGTTCTCCAGTCACTTCCCCCCCAGGATTTGTCCCCAGAGGAGGAGATCTTGTTTCCGCCAAATTCTCTGACGGAGCTTGGTACAGAGCTAAAATTCGCAGAGCCTCGCCCATCAAGAAAGAAGCAGAAGTGACCTTCATTGATTATGGTAACCAGGACACAATAGCCTTCTCAAATATTCGTCCCCTCGACCCCAAATTCCGCTCACTGCCTGGGCAAGCGCATGATGCGCGTCTCAGGTCTGTAGATTCTTTTGTGCATAGGGTTTATGCTGGTTACCAACGAGTCATCTTTGGTATAGCTTTGTCAAACTTGCCGCCCCGGAAAGTGATTACTATGAAGAGGCCATCGACCGTTTCCGCTCAATTTGTGAAGGCCGCAAATTGGTCGCTAACGTTGATCACAGGGAAGGCCCGCTCCTTCATTTGCGCCTCATTGATAGCGCCAATCCTACCGCAGCACAGGATCCCCTTACCTGCATCAACGCGGATCTTGTTAGCGAAGGTTTGGCTTCGATTGACCGCAAGGGTTGCAAGTATCTTTCCTCGTATCCACAAATCCTCAAGAAATTGCAAACTTCGATTGTCCAAGCCAAACGTGATCGTGCAGGAATGTTTGAGTTTGGAGATGTCGAAGAAGACGACTAAGCAATTGTATTACTTGCCCACATCTCGCGCTTGCGCCAGAAATAAATTTTTACATTTACATGTAACAAACAGCACCTCCTGTTCTAATTGTCTTGCACACGGAAAGGTACCGGCGTCCTGAACTCCCTATGAGCAAGGGCCTCCCATATTTTGACTGGACTATTGACCCTGTGCAATATTACAGGTTTTCAGCAGGCTTTCATACGGCTGATGTGAAGAGGCTTACGTCTCTGCAGTTAGTGGGAAATTAAGGTCTGCACGGTGTTGCTGCCATTCTGTTAAGATAGTATGCAAACGTTAAAATAAGCATTTGTGGCACGGCGCAGAAAAACGCACCCTCTGGTACTTTGGGATCATGAATCCCAAATCCAAGTCTCCAAGTAATGCCTTGGACACTGTTTGTCAAGCTGCAAACGGACAATTTATTATATTTTTATATATCCATTAAAATTGCTCGCCATTACTTACAAGTCCGGTGGAGCTAGCGTATGATTCTTGAGCTTGGTCGACTATGAAAATAAATAGTCATGTCTAGGTTTCTCGGTTCTTATAGTAAAATTAATTACCTTAAGTTCGGTATCGATCGTCGAAAATGAGGTAGATTGCCCGCCCACTGTCCCACAATATTCCTGTGCAATTTTGTTATTTCCACCCGTTACGACGGTCTTCACGCCCTCCAGCTTAGACATGGTGATCTAGTCAAAAAAGGGGGTCAGGACAGAAGCAATCTTAAAAGAAGTACAGAGCGTTACGCTAAATAATGAGCAGGAACTTGCACATCTAAAGGTACTGAGTATCCACAGGCAAACAGAGTCCGGAGAGGCCTTACCGTCCGTTGGAGACAATGAGAACATTCTTGGGTTGGAATAGCGGGTGGCTAGGAGCATCCCATTCGAAGGGTTGACATTCCTGGCCGAGCCTAATTAATATTTCATCAGCCCGTGTAGCTTATTAGCCAGAAATCATTACCTTTGGCTGAAAGAGTCGTTATGCCCATTGACGACTACATCGACGGGTTCAAGCCAATCGTATGTCTCGGGAAATGGTTCGTGTGTTGCATTAGTCCACTGGATGGGATTGTACGATAAAACTTCATCTGGGTCTCCGCCTGCTACTATCGCTTTGACAATCAACCGCGCCAGTGGGCCGGCACGAGTTGCTGAATCTAGGCCTGCTTGAGGTTCGGTAGACTGCTTTGGGCCTATGATCTTCGTGGTGAAAGAGTCAAATTGCGGGTGTTATGGCAATTTCACTGAAACGTACGATTCGATGCAGCCACTAAACAAAAAAGCGAGTAATGTCAAAAAAATAGCAAGCGGATGGCACGGTGTTTTCCTTACATGTGCGATGCATATATAACCTCGGAAGGATAATCAGCACAATAATCTTAACCACTACTGCAGAAACCTTGTTTTACCTCCTCCGTTATTTGACTATATGATAAATAGATTAGAATCCGGAATTATAGCCAACATGAGGCACCCACCACGTCCACAATTAAATTCTTGGCGCCAATGGCCTTGAGTTCCTGGAGTCCAGTCAATAGGCTAATTCCGAACGCAGTAAAATTTTTGGCGGAGAAGCTCCCGAGAGCCAGAACCCCGGTGACGTTGTCATTTAACATATAGAACTGGGCAACACTGTAGCTTTGCTCTAGTGCTGGCAACGCAGGCTGGAGATGTTCTGGAAGGTCGATATCTGTGAGGGGGATCGCATCGAGAATGACGTTCACGGGGTGCTTGCGGGCATCATCGGGGCTGACTGAGGGCTGCTGCTGAAAGTGTGCGATCGGTGGCGGGGTTTGGTGGTACGTCTGGATGTCAACACTGCCGTCGTACATGTCCACGCCATTCGTACTCTGCTTCGACACGCAGTTTCGGGCCCGATACGAGGCTGAGTCTGTAAATTCATGAGAGGCCGTTCCAAACCTCGAACGGTAGGGAAGCTAGTCAAGAAGACGCAATAATGAGAAGGAGTCGCTCAGTAGAAGAATCTACCAACCGTGAAGGTGTCATTGACTGGACTGTTCTCACGCTGTACAGTAAGCTCTACGGAGTCGGTGAGAGGGTGAGCTTGTAGCGCGAAGTTTCCCATCGAGTAATCCCAGCCATTAGCACCTCGATGGTAGCTCGCGAAGAACCTAATGAACGAGGAAAGAGAAAAAGGTAAATTTGGTAGTTAGATATCCAACAATAGAAACGCACGAGTTCTGTCGGGTTGCCAAAGATTGGTACGAGCCTGTTATCTCTGCATTCTGGTTTACGGCAACAAACGGTGGCTCGCCGTTGATGAGATACACTTTTGCTCCTGATAGCTACATAAACCAAGCTTGTTGAATATGCATGCCAGAGTTTCGCGAGAGAAGCGGGAATATGCCATACACTTTCAAGCTTGCCTTTCAGATGACCTGGAAGTGCATCCTGCCAGAAGTCAATCTCGTCCTCGAATTCATCTGACGCGACTTTGAATGCCTCAGGTGCAATATAGACATTCTGAGATCCATCCTGTTCTGTGAGAAGGACGAGTGGTATTGGTAGATATGTGACATATAATGCTAATAATTTGTCGATGTCAGATTTCAATCGAGCACATTGTCAGAGAAGCTTCAAGCCTCACAATCGTAACAGTAGTTATATACGCCACAATGGCCGTCGTTGGTGCGCTTGAATGTGCGATAGATGTCCAGATGAAAATCGAACTCCGAGGAATATTCATGTTGGCTTATCCGGGCCAGGTCTGCGTGCAGGTCTTCGTGGACATCAGATTCATACGGAGGTGGCGCCTGGATTTGGTAGTTGACCGAAGTGTGGAAAGCTAGTGTCTTGTTGACCACCTCAATAATCTAGAGAATGTGCAGTACATGAGTGATACATCTTACGAAGCTCATAGCACAAAAAAATCGAGAGGCTCACGTTAGATTTGATCACCGGGTCAAGCTGGAAGGATGCCATGCACGCGCGCGCTTCTCGCGGGAGGACCCATTTCTCCCCAGCAATAGCAGCACAAGGGTCAGGTAGGGGTATATGGTATGCGCTGACTGATATAGAGCAGAAAGTAAGCCCAACCCACAAAAAACGGGTTATCATGGTGGACGTTAGGGGGGAAATGGACTGACGTTGGGTTTGCTCGACTACTCTCACAGAGCCGGACGCACGGCCCGTATTCACGTCATAATTCGCAGATCATGAACTGACTTGAACTTGACATTTGTTATGAGCATCCCTCTGCGCTGAAGTTGACTGCAGGCAACCTCCTCCGGAACAGCAAGTATGATACGGCTGGTAACCTTCGATGCTCTGCACACCATAATTACACCGCGCCTCCCGATCTATACCCAATACTCTCAGGTCTTTGCCCCTTACCTCGGCGTCCTTCCCCCGGAATCCATCAAACACTCGTTCAAGGTGGGATTGAAGCCACATCCATTCGATATACTACGGCCTCGACAGGGTGCTCAATCGCTCTAGATTGCTTTGAAATCTGTCCAGAGGGAACACCCTTCGTATAACAAAGGTGCAGAGAACTGGTGGAGTGATGTGATCCGACGGACAGCCCTAGGAGCTGGGGGAAACGAGCAAAGTGCGTTTGAGATGAGTTTAATACACTTACTTGCAGTCCTCATATTCAAGATAATGCTATAGAGCTTGATTTACATCTATCAGATATTGTCCGCCAACTCCTGGTCCGTTTCAATTCGAGAGAAGGCTACAAGCCCTTTGACGACGCTCTTCCGACCAGTGGGTTACGCAGTTTCAGTCATATTGATGTTATCTAATTCGAACACCACTTCTATTTATTGCGGTACTCACTTTGGCCCATTCTGTGCATTTCCTGACCGCAGTCCATAAACTTCAGAGTTCGTCAATGATACGAACAGCGGTGATCAGCAATGGCGATAGTCGAATACGTAAGTCCTTTAGTATAAGTATATGCTGCGCAATATGACCAACAATTATATATTTCTAGGCAATGTACTCAAGGATTTGAGTTTTCCCAGCGCATTGCAGCCAATCATGTTGAGTGAAGAAGAGGGCGTCGAAAAACCAGGTCCTGAAATCTTCGCGAAAACACTACAGTTGGTAAACCGGGATAAAGACCTCATACAAAATCCTATTCACCCCAAACAATGTTTACATATCGGCGACGAACTAATGTGGTCTGTGATGCTTGCTTGTGTTCATATTGGAAATACACAGCTGAGCATAACTTCTGTGATTCAGTGATTATCATGGTGCAATCAATTCGGGATGGAATGCTCTGTTATTACGGAGGCCCGGGGATGATGGAGAACACGAGCATAAAGAAGTTGGTGAAGCTTTAGAGGGTGTCAATATTATTCGAGGATTAGATGAGATCGTTTCTTGGGTAAGAGAGAGGGTATAAACTCCAGGAAGTGCAGGCAGGGGGATAAGAAGCATCAATGCATAGCCGATCATACCCACGAACTGCACAGATTATACGTTGAGACACGTTGAAGCTTCAAGTTTGAGGATGATTCAAGGCCACATTCGAAGATTTCAGACCAGCAAGTACTCAGAAAGAATTGTAAGCGGGAATTTCCCAAGCTTGAAAAGTATGCCGGCGCTCGAAGTTTTGAGAAAATATTAATTGGTATACAATGTGGGCGAGAGTACGGTGATGTTAGAGTGAAGAGAGATGATTGGGCCGGTCTATAGAAGGATAAGTGCGCGAAGTGGAATGATTTAGCTTATGATTTCGGCAACAGTGAGCGCTCGGTGGGCCTGGGTGACTTTCTGTCCTTCTGTTGTGAGGTCTTCTATCTTGTCGGCAAGCTTGAGGACCGACCACCTCAGGACACGGGGATCACGGCGCATGATTCCATTGAGGGATCTTAATGTTTGCGGGCTAGCGTCGAAGTGCAATGTCCAGTAGCTGATGGGCCTTTTGTCAAGTCGCGCCAGGCAACAGGCGCGTAGAAGACTCACTCTCCAACATCCTGCAGGGGCCCATATCGTTTCATACGCTGAGGGAGAGTGCGAGTACCCCACGAATTGATGTTGCGAACAACACCTCCAGAAGTCATGACGTGAGTAGCAGATTGACGGACAAGTTCACGGATATGTTGCTGTTGAAGCTGTTAGCAGAGTCACCAAAGTATGTTGAATGTTAGATTTACGTATGTCGGAACATGTGTCGTGATACACAGCATCTCGTAGAGCGGCATTTTTGAAATGTTACTGAAAGACCAGAAAGAAGTAGTTGTAGTTGAGTTGTAGCAGTCACGGTGAGCGCTCAGCGCGGCGCACGCGCGGAAAATCTCGGATACACGTGACCACTCTTTGGATTCGCGCGACGCGCACCGCGATTCGTCTTGTGTTTTGCTCTCTCTCCTTACCTTGCAAATCGATCCTTGATCTTGAAAACACAAATGTCTGAACCTGGACCGAATTCTGAAGGCAGCTGCTATGTTCTAGGCAAAGGATGCAAATGGTAGGGAAAGGGTGCCCGAAAAGGGAATCGAGAGACACAAAGTGAAGCAAGAAGCAGGCGGGCGCTCGATGAACGCCCCTTGTCTGCGCCGGAGACTGCACTTACAGCACGGCCCCGTATTTGCATCTAAAATGCGCCTGTGTCCAAAGCTTTGGACCGGAAAGTTTCTTTCTGGAGTTGATCATCACCCTCGCTTTCGTTCTCCCAACATACAGTTCTCTGTTCGCTCCGTGTTTCAAGACATGCCGCTTCTTACCTTCTCATTCTCGTGGCCTAGTCGCCGACCGCATGACGCTTCCGAGCCTCAAAGAAAGGAATTTGGCAGCCGTAAATGGTCTGCCTGTGACGTGTAAGCAGCTTCCATTGGACTCATTTCCCCGGTTGTTAACGCATTGGTGCTGAAAAATATTTACACCAGTTTGGGGCCATGTATCGACATTTTAGTAGGCCTTGATCTACGGCTAGGCTGCCGATAGTAGGAATTGATATAGAGTCAGGTTTCCGATCTTTACTTGCGCTCGCTAGTTTTCTGGCGGAGCGCATACTTTCCCCTGAACAGGAGGTAGATTGCTTGCTGCAACAAATTCAGTTCCTGCCTTTTTTACTTTTCTATCCACTTGACGACAAGACTACTCATCAGAAAGCAGACTTCCAGATCCGCCAATCCAACGGAAGTTCGCCTCTACATCAACTTCTTGAAGCCGGTATTCTTTGCGTTGACGTCAATTAAACACCTTAATAAGTTCTTTCTCCCTTTCATATCTGTCCTGCTCATAACCTTTCAGCCTTCTCAAAACCGTCCCATCAATTTATGTGGCCATTTCCTCTCCTTGACCATGTCAAACTCTCCTCCCATCGACTCGCCGCCAAAACACGCTCCTCGCACGTCTAATCCTTCGAGGCTTCAACATTCTCCTTCCCTTCCCAACATCCGGTCAGTCATACTTTCTAGTCTTCTGCCTATTTGCTGAATTTTTTGTCAGGTCCCCTCATTGCTCTGATATTGTTACGCGCGAAATGGATAAGCAGGACAACGACATCTTGCATAGGCCATCGGCCCCCCCTTCACCCAAGGGGAAACCTCCCGCGGCTGTCACTGATAAAGTACTTCAAATACGACATGTCAAATATGCCTCAATCGACCCACCAACTTACCGTAAGCCGTCGGTATCCAAAACCCACGCAAGGCGTCGCACGGAACGGGATGAACCCCATTCACTGCTTACTCCCCCGTTGACACCATCTTCAAGCATCAGAACTACGGCCAGCTCCGACGGAGCTGCGAGCACTGCAGCACCACCTGCCACCGACCCCACCGACAGCACATGTGAAGAAGTTTTAGATCCTGATGTTGACTCCACGAGGATTTTATTAGTGAGCTCTCACACGCTGAGTGTCCACTATTCTCTGACGGTGGCGGCCTCCAGCTCGAAAACATATCTTTAACTGTCGCAGTACCTTTCTTGGAGTCCACCGTCATCGAAGCACTGGCTGAGGCCGTGACCCAGAGCGCAACGGCTGGTGATCAAAACACGCCTAGTCTTGCGTCGACGCCCCATGAGATAATCAAGGGAATAAACCTCGATCCACTTCGCCAACGCAACGAAGGAATCATTCCCCTAGTTTTCTTCGACGTACGGTCTGCAAAAATTGCAAGGGACGTCATCCTCGATAAGAAGTTCAACGACCGACTCAGGCATTGCATTGGCGGAGGAGGTCAAGGGGGGTTTTCCTCTACGGATATTTCCGCAAGACTCATTACTCTCGATGAGCTTTGTAAAGTAATTTTTATAACCCCCAGCTTGTCTTTCACAGATACTCATACCTGGCCCTAGATTCTAGGGAATTCCCGCTTTCTCGATGGAATTGACGGATCTTTCTCGTTCAGCGTCGAAAAGATTCAGCGTGAGGACAACGAGGGCAGTCAGCCCATTGCAAGCATCGAAGAAGCTTCTGAAGACCCACTGAACGGGTCTACTTCAGGCACTCCGCTCAAAAACACTCCTTTGACAAGGGGGGGAGTCGATCCTATAGTCGTCCAAAATATTTTGAAGAGGTTTGGCGACATTCGATCCTTCAAGTTCATCCAACAGGAGGTTGACCAGCAAGGCGTGAGTCTTATTGGCGTGACTGTATATTACGTAGCGCTAATAATCATTATAGAAATCCAAGGTCGTATACCAAGTTGAATTCTACGATATGCGAGATGCAGAAACGGCGTCGCTGGAGCTGCAGCAGCAGGTCACGTTTGGAATGAAAATCTGCATCCTGGATGGACATGTCGCGACTGAGGTTGAGCCATTCCCAAACCCTGCCACGGCTGGCCCGTCGTTCAATGGCTTGAATATCAGTCCTGCAGGCGCCCAATCGCAGATGCGCCAACGCTTCGCTTTCACTGTCAGCGACGAGAGTTCGCCTCAGGGCCAGCTCGTTGCAGACCAACCCACGGCTAGGCATTCTACCGCATCCACAGGGGGAGCAAGTTCTCCAACCTTTTTCTATACCACAATGCCATCCGAGACGCCTAACCAGAACTATCAAGTGATTTGTCACGACCAGGGCTTCCCCAGTGTTCGAGGAAATGGCCAAGAAGCCAATCGCGCGTCTCAGCTACAAATGATCCCTCGCCCTCCGATGCAAGAGTATGATTGGGAGCCGGAACCTGTCTACCGTCATGATTGTATATCTCCCTCATACAGTCCCGATGGACTTTGTCACTACTGCCCTTCCCGCAGCACCCCGCATGGTATAACGTACACTCCACCATTCCCTCCCTATACTTTCTCGCCCTCCCCGCCGACGCCACCTATCTACTACCCTGGCCACATCGCGACGCCGCAGATTGGCCCCGCTATGATCAATCTTGCGCCCAGCCCAGCCCCGACCATGTTTGGGTACGAGTACGTGGACCCGCGCATGCAGCCGGCGTCGTACCAGGGGTCGTGGAATTACGACCCCGCCATCGCGGCCATGGGCCCTGGGTTGAACGCACCATCCCCTGCTCCATTCTTCTTTAGCGAAGACGGCAACCCCACGCGCGGTGCGGATCGCCATCCCGCTCCGTACACGCGCTCGCCAAACCTTGCGCCGCAGGCAAATCAAGTCCACCCGCAGTTGCGCCTGGAAGCCAATGTGCCGGCTATATCGCAAAATACTTACCGTGCCCACCATCTCACAGATCAATCATCTACACCGCCCCCCAGTGACCATTCGGGGGTGTTAGTTGCCGCCGGCGCAAATGATACCTCACCTCCGGCAGCAGGCGCTGCTGCTAACGATCGCAACCAGTTGAATTTGGCGCGGATCATCAGCGGAGGGGATACACGCACAACGATTATGATAAAAAACATCCCAAACAAGATGAGCGACCGTGACCTCACAGCGTACATTGCAAACGTTTGCCCTCGCAAGATCGACTTCCTGTATTTGCGCATGGACTTCAAAAACGGTGAGCACGTCGAGTATTTTGTTTTTCTAATGAATCTTATTCAGCTCAATTATGATATGTAGGGTGTAATGTTGGCTATGCTTTTGTCAACTTCATTGATGTTGAATCCTTGATTCATTTCGCGAGGGAGCGGCTCGGCGCCAAATGGTGCGTGTCTACCACTATTCATCTGACGCGCTGTTCTAATCTCGGATTGGATCGTCCGTAATTAGGAATATGTTCTCCTCGGAGAAAGTACTCCAAATGAGCTACGCGAACTATCAGTAAGTTTTCGAACATTCTTACCATCTATCATCTAATCATTTATTTTAACCGCAGGGGAAAAGAGGCCCTTGTAGAGAAATTCAAAAACTCACACATCATGGATGAACGGGAATCGTGGCGCCCCCGCATTTTTTACTCGTCGGGCGAGAACGTAGGCCTCCCGGAGGCTTTCCCGTCACCCACACACATCCGCCGAAAGGAACGAAGTTCGTACAATCGTGATACCCTCTTCCCGCCTGGTGTCAACAGTCACACCATTGCGGCGCAATCGCATGGGCTGCTACAGAACACGCCTCGTCGCTATCTCGACGACATGCGATCAATCCAGAACCATGGCCGCCCAGACGGAGGTGAGCGATACCACTCCCATGGTCATAACGCGGACAACAGCGGAGAACCCCGTCGAGCATCGATGCTCAGAAACTCCAATCAACGCACCGTCCGGTGAAAAGTAATATATCATGGCTCTTTACAATCCACAGCATCTATTTTATTCAAGTCAGGGTTGACGTCCGCATGTTTATAATCTTTAGTTTATACCGGGATGTCACGTACGTACCAGTCAATGCTTTATATTTCGTTTCCATGCCCATGTGCTATAGCTGTACGTTCGTTTTATTAGTTACAAAACTAGTTTTTACATACATTTCCTCGTCTCAGACTCTTATGGTTTTGGTGTGTAATAATGTGCATGTGTGTTTACTGTTCTGACATGCCTGGAAAGATGCTCACTATAGGGTACTGACCAAACATGGGTTATCCGTTCACGTATGCACATAGATGGGAGAATTTGGATCAGTTACTAATACTGACCATGAGCTAAGTATAACAATGCTGCCAGATGACTATTCAAATACATTTCTCACTACATATAGATCAAGGCCGTTAGTAATATACATGTCTAGAGGTGACACTAGCCGCCACATCCGCGGTGGTCCGTCGTGTCAATAAATTAGCAAATTCTGTCAATGCAGCACGTTTGTTGCAGTTGCGCTGCAGCGTGTCTTCCAGCAATGATCATCTTCCAAATATAACGACCCACAAAGGGCGCATCATGTCTTCGAATTCGGTCTGATTCTCTGGCTGAATTTCTGAAAATGACGTCCGTGAGACGTTAACTGCGGCACGGCGGTGTGTCGGACTACGAAGGGTGACGCGGGTGCGATGACGACTTCTTGAGATCCGCGACGCATTAATCAACGCTCAACACTGTGAAAAGTTTTGGTCACGAATAAAATTACTTTTGGGTACCAATCAATACTGTTCTGGGTAGGAAATATAAATGTTT